>VMDO01017059.1:12461-28111 GCA_007922755.1 Pedetes capensis | reverse complement strand
AAGAATGGAAAATCTTTACAGAGCTAAACTAAAAAAAAAAAAAAAAAAAAGGACACTGCCAGCAAGTTAAGGATCCCGGAAAGGACATTTTATATTATGAGTGATAAGTTGAACATATTTCAAGACAGATGGTCAGCATTTCTGAGAACTGATGTTCTCTTCCTATGTAATAATGAGTGACATCATCATTTACTGCAGAGTTTCTGTCACCAACTGAGGTCTAGCAACTCCTAAAATGGAATATTCAGAAGTATCCTTCCCCACTACGGGTTTTTGCTTTGTTTATGGGTAGATATTATTCAATGTAATTACTTCTTTCTCATTTGAAATTTAGGAAATGAGTAAGAATTGTTTGGTATAACAGTCTATAATTAATTTCTAGACTTTCCTTCATTTTACCTTTATCATTTGCAAGAGGAGAGAAACACCAAAAATGATTTAAAGCAAAGATTAAATTATTTTTTCTACTGTTCTGATTGTTAACCTAGATTTATAAGCTTTCAGAGCATCTTCTAGATGTTAAAAAGGGGTCACAGAGAAATAGTTTTCAATTTAAATAGACTGACACCCACACGTACGCTTACAAGTTGGTTAATACATAGAATGTGCTTTTCCATAGAAACAGTGTAGTGAAGTGTGCTTTGATTTACACTGAAATGACAAAGGATAATAACTTTTACATATGACAGGTTTTGCTTTTTTATATGTTGATTTTTGCCATGAAAACTACCTTGGTTTTTCTCCATTATAATTTTTTGCTACATGAAAACCTTGAACATAAAACATTGTCTGGCTGGTAATACATGCGTAATATATAGTTACTAAATAAATGTATACTACCCAAAAGAGGGCCTGCAGCCACAGCACCATGGCATCTGATCCCATCAGATCTCGGCTGCTAAGCAGGGTCAGCCTGGTTAGTACTTGGATGAGAGACCACCTGGGAACACCAGGCACTATAGGCTTGAGAGAAGAACCAAGCAACCCACTCCCAAAAAACAACCAACCATTGAAAATCCTATGTATAGCATAGAAGCATTAACAATACTGTTTTGCCTATTGTACATAAGGTCACTATGAGTCGGACACCGACTCAATGGCACCTAACAACAACAACCTAAAAGGGCATCAAATCAGTTACAATGAACCAGTTTCAGTTACCTTTCTTTGCCTTTTATTCAAACTGTTACACAGATAGTCAACTGAACATTCAATGGACAAAATCCTATCATAAGCACTCCTGAAAATGAATTATAGTCTGTTGATAAAAAACAAAAATAGTATTTCCTTTCACTTAGTAGGAAATATAACAGCTAAAAAGAAACAGTTTAGAATGAAAATGTAATGCTGAATAGACTGTACATGAACTTAAGAGAGCATTCTAAGTTCACATTGCTAATTCTAGTTTTTGAAGATGATTAGATTGAATGCCCATTTTATTCCATGGATGCCAACACTAAAGTACTATTTTTTTCTTTAACCAAAATTTTAAAAAGATCAAATGTATAGTATTTCAGCAACTGTGGTGATTAAGAAGATTCATTGTATTATTTGCAGTGTATAATTTATTCATTGAATACACTTTGTTGTGAACAGGAAAGAGATTTTAAAATTCAAAGCCAGGGGACTAGTGCTTCCTGCTACTTTTGTTGCTATACTTCAACAGCGTTGTGTTCAAGTCTCACCCAGTACAGTGTAGTTTGCATCAAAGTCCTGGCAGGACCCAGAGGGCATCTCAAGTCAGTGGCCAAAGAAACTTTAATAAAGACTATTAACAAAGGCATAAGTAACATTAAGGAAAATTCACAGGTGTAGATAAGTACACTGGACAAGTAAGGGCTGCTCTCTGGGCTTCAAAGGATAAGGAGAGGTAGCAGTTTCCAGAAGCCACTGAGGCTTGGAGGTACAGGGGAGCATTTCTTGAAAGGAGCATTGATCTGTGGGGAGAAAGAAGCAGGGGAATAAATACCCAGAAAGTTCTTTCCTCCAGGCCTTGGATCATCCAATAGGAATGCAGTCTATAAAGGTTGGCCTCTCAAGATGCAAACCAAGGTGGAAGCAGATAAGGATAAAACAGAGAGCAAATGAAGAGTATCCAAGACTTGGTTGCTAAAGGAGAAGGAGAAGGAGAAAGAGGAGGAGGAGGAAGATCACCAACTAAACAGAAGCAGGACTAGAAAAGCCTCCTGGTCTTTGGGGTTAGAAGCCAACTCAGCAGCCAAGCAGTGAGCATGATGTACAGTGTCTAAACATTTAGCAAACCTGATTTTTCCTTGGTCTGGATCAGAGATTTAATCCAGCAAGTGTCGCAAAGCAGAGGGAGTCCATTTGCAGATAGGACTAATAGTTTCATTTGGTCACAGTGACAAAGGTAACTGGGAACAAAGCAAATCTGACCCATGCTCCACTTTTAGGGTACACGGGTAGGATGTCCAGCACCCTGGACTTATACTCAGGGATCCTGGCTTGGTTAAGGAAGAAGCTTACCACAATAAAAGGGACTAATAAAACTAGATGAAAAAAGGCTTACCAAGAAGTAGTTTATCAGTAAGCATCAGGGCTCACCTAAAGCTCGGTGGATATAGAGTGTACCACAGGCAAAGGGAAACTGCAGACACACAACCTGCCAGAAGGAAAATTGTGTTCTCTTCAGAGTGAAACCTACAGGTGGAAGGTGTCAGTGCCTTTGCTGACCAGCACTGGAAGAATGAGGACCTGGTAGCAAAGTAATCCTAACAATAATGACTTTTGTGATATTGGATTTATTTTATTTTTTAAATTACTATAGAAATACATGATTGCTTCTTACAATAAGAAACAAATGCAGCCAGGCCCCGTGGCATATGCTTATAAGCACAAGAATTCAGGAAGCTGAGGCAGAAGGATCATGACTTTGAGACTAGAGGCAGCCTGTGCAACTTAGAGCAAAATAAAAAACAAAACGGGGTCTTGGAGTGAAGCTCAGTGGTGGAACACTTGCCTCTCCTGTGAGAGGTCCTGGGCTGAACATCCAGCACTGAAACAACAAAAAAATCCTACAAATACAGTGCTATGTAGAATAAAAAGCAAAATCTCTCTTTACCACCACTTCTAATAGATGTGTGTCACCATTTTATATTTCAGTATTTTTCTTTATAAAACATTTCATTTCTATGCAACCAACACTGTCACTATGTTATTTTAACAACTTGCTTCTTTCACTTTCCAACTAACATGCTGAGAACTTTTGACAGAAATACAAAAAAAAAGCAAAAAGCAAAAACAAAAACAAAAATCGTTCGTCTGGAATATACATAGCAAATGGTAATTCTTCCAGAAACACTTGTTTTTATTTTTACATTGCTTATATAGAGAAATTTAAAACTTCAATAAAGACAGATCAGTAATTTCCTTGAAAACTGAATTAGAAAAATGCTTCCTGTCCTCTATCCAAGTTTATAAAAATATCATCTTGTATTATTTTACTTTAAATTTTTTTACATATAAATATCCAATCTGCACTAATTTTTCTAATATATGGTACAAAGTAAAGAATACTATTTTTATCAAATTGATTGTTATGATGTGAATATGAAATAACCTCCACAGGGTCAAATTTGAACACCTGATCCACAGCTAGTGGTGCTGTTTTGGGAGGGTGTAGAAATTTGGAAGTTGGGACCTCGCTGGCAGAAGTTGGTACTGGGGGTGGATTTTCAACAGTGATTCCTGTTCCTGGTTCCAGGCAAGTTCTCTGCTACCTTGTCTGTCGTGATGTGAAGACTTTGTCATGGGCTTTTGCCCCTGCCTGAGCTCCTGAGCTATGCCTTCCCTGCCACTGTGGACTGAACTTCTGAAACCATGAGCAAAAAAAACCCCCTATCCTTCCTTAAGTTGTATAATAACGTATTTTGCCACAACAATGCAAAAGATTACTAACATAAGCATTTTGAGACACTATTCCTTCTACCTCAAATTGCCACAATTAGGAGGAATAAGCTTCCCACATGTCCAGGATATGTTTTTCAACTCAATTCTCCTTCAATAATCTATGGGCCTGTTTTTGAGTTAGTACTACATAAATTACTGTCTTTACTTTTTTGACCTACATCCAGTATCAGCATCAGTTATTAAGCCTTAAGAAGTGAATTGAATAAGATTTCCCCATATCTCTTGTGCTCAGAGTTGTTGTTGTTGTTGTTAGGTGTCATCAAATCAGGTCTGACTCATGGAAAGCCTATGTACACCTCAACAAGACACTCCCTGACACTGTGCCATGCACACAATCTTTTTTATATTTAAGACCATTGTTGCAAGTCACTGTGTGAATCCATCTAGTTGAGGGTCTTCCTTTATTTCATAGACCTGCCACTCTTTCAAACATGATGTCCTTCTCCAGGAATTGGTCTCTCCTGACATGCCCAAAATATGTAAGGCACAGTGTAGTCATCCTTGCTTCCAAGGAGCACTCTGGTTGCACTTCTTCTAGCACACATCTATTGGCAGTCCATGGTATATTCAGTATTCGTCTCCAGCACCACAATTCAAAAACATCAATTCTTCTCCTGTCTCCCTTTTTCAGTGTCCAGCTTTCACAACCATATGATGTGACTGAAAATACCATGGCATGAGTTAGGTGTACCTATGTCTTCAATGTGACATCTTTCGTTTTCAACACTTTAAAGAGGTTTTTTGTAATAGCTTTTGCCAGTGCAATGTGTCTTTTGATTTCTTGAGGCACAATCCATACGGAAGGCTATATTCTTTGATTTTCATCAGTAAATGTTTCAAATCCTCTTCACTTTCAGTAAGCAGAGTTGTATCATCTGCATGATGTAGGTTGTTAATGAGTCTTCCTTCAATAGTGATGCTGCATTCCTCTTCATAAAAGCCAGCTTCTCAGATTATTGGCTCACACAGAGACTAAAGAAGTATGGTGAAAGATACAGCCCTGATGCACACCTTTCCTAACTTTAAGCCAGGCAGTGTTTCCTTGTTCTGCTCAAACAACTGCTTCCTTTTACAACTTTGATCTTCCCATACAATAACTTAATAGTCTTTACATCAATTCAGAACTTTATTCCAGCCAAGAACATAAAATATATTTACATGAATCCATGTCCTTTTTGTGGTCTTCAGTAAATTTCTTACAGGTCTTAAATACTTCTTCAGTTTGTTTCTCAGGTCTTTACAGTTTTTGTTACTCTTCTAACTATAGTATTTTCCACCTTTATATTACCTGATTAGTTATTTCTTCCAAATGGCAAAGCTATGGATTCTTGAGTTTATCTTCCCTCTGACCACTTTTCCGCTATAGGGTCTAATGGATTTTATTTATGTCAAGAACTCCCAATATTTGTTTTTAGGCAGTTATACCAGTTGCAAGTAAGGATAACTTTATGTCTTAATTTCATTATTTTAAAATCTTAACAATGTTTATTTACCATTGGATTGGCTCTCTAGAACAATACCGAGGAAGGATAGTAGTTTTAAATCTCTTTGTCTACTTCAATGAGTATATTTCTAGTATCTTATTGTTAAGCAAGATATTTACTATGTTTAATTGTACATAAACCATCTTCAGGTTAAAAATTTTCTAACTTGCCAAGAGGAGGGTTTGTTTTATGCTTTGCTTTTATATTTTGCTTATGTATTTTAATAAGAACTTAATATTAGAAATAGATGGAAATACCATTTTATATATTTAAAATATCTCAGACTCTTTTCTTTTTAATCTTTCAATATACTACATTATATTAGTTTTATAATCTTTAGTCACACTTGCAATCTTGGATTAAACACTGAGTCAAAATGGTTCTTTAGTTAAAATTTTTGTTGAGCACATTTTAGAATCACATGTGAAATAAGAAATAATACAAAAATCTCATATATAGTTTACACAGTTTCTACCAATAGCAATATCATCTAACCTATAGGATAATATCACAGCCAGGATTTTGACAATGATACAAGGCATCAATCTTATTAGATTCTCCATCTTCCTTATACTTGTCTGTATTTGTTTGTGCATATAACATACAATTTTATCATGAATAGGTTTGTTTCGCTATTTACTCTTGAAGAATATCTAGACTGACTTCAATGCTTGGCCATTACAAAGAAACCTGTTATACACACAAATGTCTTCGTTTTTGTGGAGATATAAGCTTTAAGTTCCCTGGAATAAATACCAAGAAATAAAATCACTAAGTCATATGTCAATGTATGTAGCTCATGCCATTGCCCATTTTCTAATTTAATTGTTTGGGTGTTACTGTTTTGAGATTTTATGTATGTATTTTTTCCAGATACTTTCTTCTGTTAGACATGTGGTTTGCAAATATGTTCTCCTAATTTTGCAATTTATCTTTTCATTCTGCTAACAGGGCCCTCACAGAGCCACATTTTTCACTTTGATCAGGTACAATTTATCAGTTTTTGTACTACGTTAAATCTGTGTCTCAGGAGAGTTCTCCTAAATCCAAAGCTATTTCTTATGTAATCCATGTTCTGGCTCCTGATCAGCACTCTCAGAATCCAGTACAATATATTCTCCCCTTATTACTACAGGTACATGGCAGCCCACAACCAGCACCTCCTTTAGAGAAACTTAGCCTTCCTTTTCCAAGAGAACTGTCACATGTCCACACATGAGTTATGCTGCAACTTAAACCAAGGTATCAGCTTAGTGACCAAGAAAAGAAGTAGAAGAAAATCCTAAGGATAGTTATATATTATCTTGGATTTAAAGGAGTTTGACAATTTAAGAAAGAGGAAAGAGAGAAGAAGGAAGGAAGGAAGGAAGAAAGGGAGGGAAGGAAGGAGGAAAAAGAAAAATAGATTTTTGGAGCATCCTTTCAGATATCTCCATTCCAGTGTCAGGGTCTTATTTTTTCCCAACAGAGAGTGACTTTGACATAGGTGACCTAAGAAAGTTTACTCAGGCATTTGAGCTTCTTTGGAATTCAGATAATTTGACAATGACATCCTGATCCTAATGTCCACCTTTCCCTGACCTCCCAATGTAGGAAAAAAGAGTGTGTTTCTGTGATGCTAAGGAAATCCTCTGACTTTCCCACTTAGCTTTCAGTTGTCAGTTAATTATTTGAAGCCTGTCATATTTTTTTTGCAGAGTTTTGGTATTGTTTAGCAATAATCATTTGATTTGATTGTTCTTATATATACTATTTTCCCCATATTTTCACATGCTTGATATGATGCATCAGCTAATAAGCTCAAATTCACCCTGGGAAGTTGGTACAACTTGTACTGTGCCTGATGCTTTCTGTGTCCCATCTACCACCAGTGATAGGAATGATATTGCCAGCTGCATGCTGAACTGCATGTTGAGTCTTCTAGCCGCCAGAATTTATGTTATCATCGTTTTTCTAGACCAGCCTGGCATCAGTAGTTACAATTTGGGTTCTCCAGAGAGCAGATTTTGAGGTAGAGTTTACTGTTCAGGTTATTCATCATAAAATGTCCTTGGGATCAACACGTATGGAAGGGAGGGGAAGCAGTCAGTATTAGGCAGTGGAAGAAGGTGAGGTATGATGCAACCAACAGAGTTATCCAACCTCATAGATAGACATGGAATTGAAATGATTAAACAAAATCTATTCACATTTCAGCAAGACAACTCAGCCCTTAAACTCAACTGTAATCAATCACTGGATGTGAGTCATTCTTGGAAGGGTAAGAGCTTGAGCAAGGATTCTTTCTGCAGCCAAGGCCATCTTGCATGGGTGGTCCACTGAAGTCTGCCAGCTGACAGCACTTCCCACTGGTGGGAAAAGCATGAGTTCTTATTTGAAGGCAAAACAGAAAGACCTATCTCTATAACCTACCCAAATGGGATCTGTCTTTATGTAGGAAAGTGTGCTCCACTCACTGTAAGTGCTAAGCAAGGATACAGTTGTATAACACCACTACAGGGGCATGAGGAAATGGAACACTTCATCTTACCACACTTGTTTTGGTAATGACTAATTCAGAATTCTACCCTGAATAAAGAGAGGCCTCATTTATAGGGCCAATAAAAAACCACTGAAGATAAGAGAGAGAGAGAGAGAGAGAGAGAATACCATTTAAAAGACACTACAAAAATATGACTAAAAATTATTAATTGCAGGATCTGGAAAATACTTAGACATCTAAGGGAATAGATTTGTAGATATTCAACTTCCATAGATTGTCTTTCCCACAGTGAGTATTCTTGAAAGCATGATGGTAGGCAAGGAAGTATGTTGTTTCTCTTTGTCTTCTACCCACTGGAGAGCTGGAAGTGGTTGACACTGGGTCACAAGAGCCAGTTGCTAAATTTTCAGAAATATTGTAAGATAGCCATTAAATATAGCCATTAATAAAAAAATAAACTTGTAAGCCAATAAACTATATTAGAAACCAAAGATAGCAAGTACTTAAAACTCATTACTTCCCTATAATTTATATTTTATTATTATCTATGCATTTTATGGGGCTGGGATTTAGCTCAGTTGGTAGAGCACTGCGCTGCAGTCCCTGAGGACCCAAGTTCAATTCCCAGCACAGCAAAAATGGGAGAAGGGCCTGGCAATCCACTCCCAAGGCAATCCCAAAATAGCCATTGAAAACCCTATGAGGGTCACTATGAGCCGGATACTGACTCGACGGCATCTAACAACAACAACATGCATTTTATAGGGGCTGGGATTTAGCTCCATTGGTAGAGTGTCACTCTGCAGTCTCTGAGGTCTGGAGTTTGATTCCCAGCCCTGCAAAAGGAAGAGAAGGACATGGCAATCCATCCCAAGGCAATCCAGAAACAATCAACTACTGAAAACCCTATAAGGGTTGCTATGAGTTGGACACGACTTGACGGCACCTATCAACAACACAACAACATGCATTTTATGTCTATTACATCTGGGTTTTTTTGGAAATATTCTATAATGGTATTCTATGGCATAACTCTTCCCAACTCTGCACGCATGCAGTGACATCATCTTGGTACCACAAAATCACCAAGAACATCAACAAACCCTACAAAGGATGTGCACTTAAAAATGTGAAGGACAAAATATCAACAATAAGATTAAAGTGTCCCTTATATTGTGCATAGTAAAAAAACACATTGAGGAAATATTCTTCCAGGGTTTGAAAATTATTATCTATTTCAGTAAGTGAATCACTCATACCACAGACAAAAGAGTCATTTCTGACATATGTCTTTGCTGTTTCATATTCATCTTTTTTGCTTTTGTAAACAAATTACCATGTCAGAACTATAATTCATCAGTTGCAATGAAGGATTGGCTATGTCTATGAGAGTTTGGCACAAAAAAAAATCAACAGAAGCATCCTGTGAGAATCAATTCTCTGTATGAAACTTATAAGAAAGAATATGATGTATTTTACTATTATTGGCATGTTGTGGGCTAAAGATCCTTTATGGCAGTGAAATTTATGGTGAACTTATGTATGTACATGCCTACATACTTTTTTTTCAGAGTCAGTTATTAAAAACTGATACTACCCCATCCTCACATATTTCTTTCATATTACACCTATCCTATAGAGATTTGCTCTTGAATGCAAGTCCTCTGCAAAACAAACAAAAACAAAACAAATAAAAAAATCAGGACAATTGAAGTATTAATGTCTATCTTTAAGATGTTTAAAGAAGACACCATAGCCTAGGTAATGCTATGATTCTTTCCTCATCTTCTGCAAAGCATGGTGCTAGAATGTTCTGTTTGCAGTCATAATGCAGAGTAGAGGAGCCAATTAAATATTTTCAGCTAATGCCTTCCTTTCTATATCCCATTACTGTTGTCAAAAATGCAATCTTCTTTTTTTTACCCAGTACTGGGAGGTTGAATTCAGGAGCTTACACATGCTAGATAAGTGTTCTACCACTAAGCCACACCTAGAACTGCTTTTTAAGTTTTTATTTTGAGATAAGGTCTTACTCCATTGTACAGGCTGTCTCTCATCTCAAACTCACAATCCACCTACCTCAGCCTCTGCCTCCCAAGTCGCTGGGATTACAGGTGTGTGCCATAGCAGTAGGCTAAAAATTCAGTCTTCTTGTTGTTGAAATTCATGCCAGCAAAGAAATTATCAGTAAGAAATATTAAAGGTGACATGCCTTATTTCACTTAGGATCCAAACTTGCCAAGGATCCATTCTTTATCTTCAAATTCAGAAGTGAGATGAGTGTCATGGTAAAATGTATTAACATATTTATTGAGTTGAAAATGAAGTCAAATTTTTTCTGACAAGAAGTAAGTTTGACTTGGCTGTCTGGCCAAAACTAAAGGAACTGGCTTTGTCCAACAGATTTCATGACAGATATTTTCTAAAACTGAATAAGCTAAATCTGAAGCCCTAAGGTTTTAACAAAAACGGGTCCCAGGAAGGGACACTATGACACTCATTGTTACCCTGATAATAAAACCAGATAAGAATACATCAAAAAAGGAAAACTACACAATGATTTCCCTGATGAACCTAGATGCAAAAATCCTTAATAAAATATTTGCAAATCAAATTCAAAGATTATACACCATGATCAAATTAGTTTCATTACAAAGATGCAAGTCTACTTCAACATATGTAAGACAATAAATGTAATATAGCTTACGCATAGACTCAGAAACAGATCCTATCAGTACATAATGCCTTTTTTTTTTTTTTCGGTACTGGGGGTTGAACCCAGGGCCTCGTGCTTGCATGCTTTGCAAGTGCTTTACCACTAAGCTCCCCCTCCTGCCTCTGCCTCCCAATCCTTTGGGATTACAGGCATGCACCTGGCTAAACAAAAGGTCTTTGACAAATTTCAACATCCATTCATGATAAAAGCCTTGAAGATACTACAAATTGAAGGAACTTACCTTACTGTATCACCCTGGCATCTGATCCTGTCTTATCTTGGAAGTAAGTAGGGTTAGGTATGGTTAGTACTTGGATGGGAGACTGCTTAGGAATACCAGACACTGAAGATTTGGGAGAAGGACCTGGCAGCCCACTCCCAAAACAGTCAGTCATATAAAACCCTATGAATAGCAGAGAAACACTGACATAGTCCTAGGCATGGCACAGTGCTGGGTATTGTTTCATTCTGTAGTATATAGGGTCACTATGAGTCACACTTGACTCAAGGACACCTAACAACAACAACAACAACAAAAACCTCACCATAATAAAATCAATATATGAAAAACCTACAGCCAAGATCATATTAAATGGTAAAAAAACTGAAAGCATTTCCCATAAGACCAGGAATGAGACAAGATGTCCACTGCCTCCACTGCTATTTAATGTAGTAATAGAACTATTGTTGTTGTTGTTGTTGATAGGTGCCTTCTAGTCAAGTCTGACTCATATGACCCTATGCACAGCAGATCGAAACACTTGCCAATTATGTGCCAGGCAAACAATCTTATTTATGTTTAAGTCCATTGTTGTAGACACTGTGTCAATCCATCTGGTGGATGGTTTTCCTCTTTTGAGTTGACATGCCACTCTTCTAAACATGATGTCCTTCTCAAAGGGATTGTTCTCTCCTGACTACATGTCCGAAATATGTAAGATGCAGTTTGGCCATTCTTGCTTCCAAGGAGCACTCTGGTTGTACTTCTTCTAAGACAGATGTGTTGGTTCTTTTGGCAGTCCATGGTATATTCAATAGACATCTCCAGCACCACAATTCAAAAGCATCAATTATTTTTCTGTCCCTCTTGTTCAATGTCCAGCTTTCACAACCATATGATGCCACTGAAAATACCATGGCATGAGTCAGACGCACCTTCTTCTTGTGACATCTTTGCTTTTCAATACTCTAAAGAGATCTTTTGTCACAGCTTTTCCTAGAGCAATGCATCTTTTGATTTCTTGACTGCTGCTTCCACAGGTGTTGATTATAGAGCCAAGCAAAGCAAAAATATGGACAACCTCAATCTTTTCTCCATTCATTGTGAGGTTGCGTGCTGACCCAGCCATAAGGATTTTTGTTTTGTTGATGTTTGGTCATAACCCATATTGAAGGCTATGATCTTTAATCTTCATCAGTAAATGTTTTAAATTCTCTTCACTTTCAGCAAGCAGAGTTGTGTCATCTGCATAACAGCAGGTTGTTAATGAGTCTTCCTCCAATCTTGATGCCATATTCTTCCTCATAAAGTCCAGCTTCTCGGATGATTTACTCAGCGTCTAAATTGAAGAGATAGGGTGAAAGTATACAGCACTGACGCACACCTTTCTCAACTTTAAACCACTCAGCGTTTCCTTGTTCTATTCGAACAACTGCGTCCTGGTTCATGTACAGATTTCTCATGAGCACAATTAGGTGTTCTGGTATTCCCATTTTCTGAAGTGTTACCCATAACTTGTTATGATCCACACAATCAAATGCTTTTGCATAGTCAATAAAACATAGATAGACATCTTTTTTATATTCTCTGCTTTCAGTTAATATCCACCTGACATCAGCAATGATGTCCCTGGTTCACCGCCCTCTTCTGAATCCCGCTTGATTTTCCAGTAATTCTCTGTCTATGTACTGCTGCAGTCACTTCTGAATGATATTTAGTAGAATTTTGCTGGTGTGAGATATCAATGATATTGTCCGATACTTTGCACATTCATTTGGATCCCCTTTTTTTGGAATAGGCACAAATATGGATCTCTTCCAGTCAGTTGGCCAAGTAGCTGCTTTCCAAATCTGTTGCATAAACACATTAACACCTCCAGTGCTGCATCTGTTTGTTGAAACATCTCTATTGGTATCCCATCAATTCCTGGAGCCTTGTGTTTCACCAGTTCTTTCAAAGGAGCTTCCACTTCATCCTTCAACACCATTGGTTCCTCTTCGTATGCAACCTCTTGGAATGGTTGGTCATCTACCAATTCTTTCTTGTATAATGACTCTGTGTATTCTTCTCATCTTCTTTTGATGTTTCCTGCATCATTTAATATTTTCCCTATAGAATCTTTCACTACTGCCACTCGAGGCTTGAATTTTTTCTTCACTTCCTTAAGCTTGAGAAGTACAGAGCGTGTTCTTCCCTTTTGGTTTTTGGCCTCCAGCTCCTTGCACATGTTATTATAATATTGGTTTTTGTCTTCTCTAGCTGCCTTCTGAAATCTGCTGTTTAGTTCCTTAACTTCCTCCTGTCTTCCTTTTGATTTAGCTGCTCAATGTTCGAGGGCAAGGTCCAGTGTCTCTTTTGACATGTAATTTGCTCTTTTCTTTTTTTCTTGTCTTTTTAAGAACTTTTTGCTTCCTTCTTGAATGATATCTTTTATGTCATGCCACAACTCTTCTGGTCTCCTGTCACTTGTGTCTAATGCATTAAACCTATTTTTGAGGTGGTCTCTGAACTCAGGTGGGATATGCTCAAGGTCATACCGTGGCTCTCGTATACTTGTTCTAATTCTCTTCACCTTCAGTTTGAACTTGCATATGAGAAGTTGATGGTCTGACCCACAGTCAGCACCTGGTCTCGTTTTGACATTTTGTACAGAGCTTTTCCATCGTCTCTTTCCATATATGTAGTCAGTTTGATTCCTGTATGTTCCGCCTGGTGAAGTCCATGTGTATAGTCTCCATTTATGATGTTGAAAAAATGTATTTGCAATGAAAAGGTCATTGGTCTGAACAAATTCATATCATATGATCTCCAGATTCATTTCTGTCACCAAGATATTTTCCAACTACTAAGCCTTGTTTGTTTCCAACTTTTGCATCCCAGTCACCAGTGATTATCAGTATGTCTTGATTGCATGTTTGATCTATTTCAGATTGGAGAAGTTGATAGAAGTCTTCCCTTTCTTCATTTGTGGCCTTAGTGGTGGGTGCATAAATTTGAATAACAGTCACATTAACTGGCCTTCCTTGTAGGCGTATGGATATTATTCTATCACTGACAACATTGTATTTCATGACAGATCGTGAAATGTCTTTTTTGATGATGAATGCGACCCCATTTCTCTTTAGTTTTTCATTCCCAGCATAGTAGACCATATGATTGTCTGACTCAAAATGGCCTATTCCGGTCCATTTCAGCTTACTGATGCCTAGAATGTCAATGTTTATGCACTCCATTTCTCTTTTAACGATTTCTAATTTTCCTAGTTTCATACTACGTACATTCCATGTTCCAATTATTAATGGATGTTTACAGTTGTTTCTCCTCATTTTGAGTCATGCCACATCATCACGTTGAGCACCCTGGGGCTTTACTCCATTTCCTTCACCATGGTAGACTCTACTTGGAGGAGGCAACTCTTCCCCAGTAGTCTTTTGAGTGTCTTCCAACCTGGGGGCCTCATTTTCTGGCACTATATCTGACAGTGTCTCTTTGTTATGCATAGGGTTTCAATGGCTAGTTGTTTCGGGAGTGGCTCGCCAGGTCCTACTCCAGAACTCTCAGCCTCATCGCAACACGCAAGTCCCCACAATGCGGCAAACTGACAGACGTGTGGGGGCTCTGATGGTAAAATAATTAATACGAGGACGCATATATAGCATAAGAAAAAGAGAAGGAGAATAGAAAGAGGGAAGAGAGTAAAACAAGAAAGGAAGGAAATAGAAATAAAAAAGAAAATAAAAAACCTCATGCATACACGCTCCCACCCATGTATAAAATCGCTTGTAGTCAGGTGTGGTGGTATACACCTGCAATCCCAGCAGCTTGGGGGGCAGAGGCAGGAGTATTGCAAGCCCAAGATCACAGGCAGCCTGCGCAACCCAGTGAGACCCTGTCTCAAAAAGTAAAAAATTATGGGCTGGGGGTGCAGCACGGTAGTCCAGCACCTACAAAGCAAATAGGTGCAAGACCCTGGTCAAACCCCCGTACAAAACAACAAAAACAAACAAACAACAACAAAAACAACAAAAAACAACCAAGAAACAAAAAACAAAATCAAAACAAAAACAAAAAGGAAACCATGCATACAAGCTCACACACACATATAAAAACACTTCTAGTCCAGCAGGGCGGAGGCAGGAGGACCACAAGCCCGAGATCAGAGGCAGTTTGTGCAATCCAGCAAGCCCCTGTCTCAAAAAGTAAAAAAATATGGGCTGGGGGCACAGCGTGGCAGTCCAGCACCTACAAAGCAAGCAGGCACAAGACCCTGGATTCAAATCCCCATACATAAAGAAAAAGAAAAGAAAAGAAAAGAAAAACCTTGTATGTTCTTGCAAGTGGAATCAGCACTGTGGGCACCCAGTTCTACCAGGTGAAGTTGATACTGCAGGAAGCAGTGCTCCCTCCAGAACTCAAGATGGCAGTGTTTTCACACAATCTGCAGGAGCAGTCTGTCTTAGTCTATAGAGATTTTGCCAATTATGTAGAAAATGGCGGATTGCCCCACAATGTCCTGGATGACCAAAGAGATGGTTCGACGAAATATTCTGTGTCTATGGTATTGTTTGAGAAGCAGTGGAGCCTGTGGGGTCCTCCCTGGGGTTCTCTCTGCCCCACGTAGTTCGGGCGACATTTCCCCAAATCAGAGATTTCTGGCCCAAAGCCTATAGCATGGAGGGAATATGGCTGCTATCATGGTTTGGTTTTGTTTTGTTTTGTTTTGTTTTGTTTTATTGCAGGGCTTTCTGCCCACTTGGGAGACCACTTGGGAGAACCAAATCCTCTTGTGGGTGGGATGATATTCAACCCCCCCCCCCC
>VMDO01017059.1:0-12361 GCA_007922755.1 Pedetes capensis | reverse complement strand
GGATCCAGGTGTATGTGTGCCCGTATGTGTGTGGAGATTGCGTCTGCATGACTGTCCCGCCACAACAGGAGGGAGGGAGCCGCATTTCAGCTCTGGATGCGTACCGCTGGCACTGGTTTCCCAGTTCCCTCCGCGATTACTCCCAGTACCCTCGAGTATCTACTCTCGTGGATCTGATCCCTATTTTCTCACGTGAGGGTCCTACAACAGCCCAGTGTCTCAGGCTGTGGGATGCCATAGCAATAAGACAAGAGAAAGAAATAGAAGGAATTTAAATAGGAAAGGAAGAAGTCAAATTATCCCTATTTGCAGATGATATGATTCTATATATAAAATACACTAATGATTCCACCAGAAATCTCTTGGAGCTGATAAACACATTCAGTAAAGTAGCAGGACACAAAATCAACATACATAAATCAGTAGCTTTTCTATATACCAATAACAACCAGGCAGAGAAAATAACCAGGAAAACTATCCCATTAACAATAACTTCAAAACAAATAAAATACCTGGGAACAAACCTAACCAAGGAAGTGAAAGACCACTATAATGAAAACTTTAAAACACAAAAGAAAGAAATTAAAGACAACAGAAGATGGAAAAAATGCCCATGCTTATGGATTAGAAGATTTAATTGTGAAAATAGCAATCTATAGATTTAAAGTAATTCTCATCAAAATCCTAATAATATTCTTCACAGAAACAGAGAACAATCCTAAAATTCATATGGAAGCATAAAAGACCATAAATCACTAAAGTGGTCCTGAATGGAAAGAGGCATTACAATTCCTGAATTCAAATTATACTACAAAGCCATAGTAAGAAAAACTGCATGGTCCTGGTACAAAAACGGACGTGTAAACCAATGGAACAGAATAGAGGATCCAGAAATAAATCCATGCAACTAAAGCCTCCTGATATTCAGCAAACATGCAAAAAATATAAGTTGGAGAAAAGACAATCTTTTCAATAAATGGTGCTGGAAGAACTAGATATCCTCATATAGAAGACTGAAGTTAGATTCTTCTCTCACACAATGACAAAAATCAGATCAAAATGGATCAAAGACCTTAATGCAAAACCTGAAACTTTGACACTGCTAGAGGAAAAAATACAGAAAACACTTCAAGACTTAGGCATAGGCAAGGACTTTCTAAATAGGACACGAATAGCACAGGAAATAATATCAAGAATTGACTAATGGGATTTCATTAAATTAAAAAGCTTTTGCACAGCAAAGGACACAATTATCAGTGAAGAGATCTCCTACACAATGAGAGAAAATCTTTATCAGCTATGTGTGAGACAGGAGATTAATATCTACTGTGTTAACCTCCAGCCCCTAGAATATATGAAGACCTAAAAAAACAAAAGACTAAAAATACATAGTATCCAATAAAAAAAATGGGCAAAGGTTTCTCTGAAGAAGAAATTCAAATTGCCACCAGTCACATGAAAAAATGTTCAACACCTTTAGCCATCAGGGAAATGAAAATCAAAATTATATTGAGATACCCTCTCACCCCAATCCAAAAGACTAACATCAACAATGTTGTTTATAATAGCCCTAATATGGAATCAACTTAGTGTACACCAACCAACATGTGAATAAGGAAATTGTGGTATGTATACACCTTAGAGTTTTATTCAGTCATAAAGAAGGATAAAATTATGACATTTTCTGGAAAATGGATGGAACTAGAGAATATTATTTTAAGCAAAATAAGCCAGACTCAGAAAGAAAAACATTGCATGTTTTCTTTCATATGTGGATGTCAGACTTCAATATATATTCAGTATTAAAATATGTAGGTCATGAAAATAGAAGGGTCATGTAGAGAAATATAATGGACTAAAGAAAAGGGGGAGAGGTAAAAAAGAAAGAGTAATGGGGAAAAGGAAAGGAAATATTATAGATTTTGCCCTTAACGCAAAATTGGGATAGGTAGGTAGGTAGGTAGGTGGTAGATAGATAGATAGATAGATAGATAGATAGATAGATAGATAGATACACAAGCAATACCACAAGTAGAAGGAGGACCATTGGTGGGGAGGAAAAGGAAGATGAGCAGATAATGTGAGGATAATGGGGGAAGTGAACATGAGCAATGTACAGTGGCATGCATGTATAAAAGTGTCATGAGACCCATTAAGTTACACACTAAAACTTACTAAAAAAATATTACTGAGAAAAAATATTTAAAGAGTACTAATATATTATAGGATTTTTTTTTAAAAAAGTAAAAACATTCAGAATTATGTTCCTAAAACACTATGTGAGCAAATATAAAAGTGGGAGGGAAAGAGGAAAAAAAGGGAGAGAAAGATTGAGAAAAGAGAAAGAGGAGGAGGAAAGGAAGAAAAGAAAGAAGAGAAAAAAAGAGAAAAAGAAAGAGAAGGATTAGGAGGAGGAAGAGGAGGAGCTGGTGTTGGTTTCCGCCTCACCAGGTTGCTGCTGTAAAGAATCTATGACCTGGGAACTTAAACTCAAATAGGACAAAACACTATCAAAGTTAATTTTGGCACCATGTATCTACCAAACTTCAGAGATACACATCAATTCAAATTCCCTCTTCTAGAATGTGTGTGTCAGGGGGAATGTGTAATTTACACACAATTTTTGCATTCTTATAAATTTTAGAAATGTGGAAAGATGTGACCCAACTCATCACATCTTATCTGATTACTTTTTTTCCTTACATAATGAATGCCGGACATCTTAATCTCCATTTCCTTCTGAAGGACTTTTTCGTCACTACTGATTGAATCCCTACAGCCCACAGCCCTGTGGTGTCCAATATCACCAGATCTTGGAAGCTAAGCAGGATAAGGCCTGGCTAGTACTTGGATGGGAGACCTCGTGGGAACACAAGGTGCTGTAGGCTTGGGAGAAGGACCTGGCAACCCACTCTCAAAGAACAATCCACCACTGAAAACCCTATGAACAGCAGAGAAGCATTGACAATAGTGTTTCTCCTATTGTATGTATGGTCTCTGAGTTGGACACGGACTTCAGGGCACCTAACAACAACAACTGACTTGAATGGGAGTTCTGCCTTGAGACCCAATCTACCATTTCCTAGGACCAAACACCTTAGGTTCAATGTTTCTGGACCATTCCTACTGCCATCCCCACTTGAATTGCTTAGTCCTCCAGAATCTGCTAAGTCTTCTCTTTGAAATGTGGTATCAGTTCTAGTGCCAACATGAGAACATAAGTGTATTGAACTTTGGAAAAGCCACGTGAATTTAAGGTCAATCTCTTCACAATTCTCTTTTCTCTGAAGGCAGATCAAGCTGACACAAACATCAACAAAACTGGAAGCAACTAATCTACCGCATCTCCCTAGGCCTGGAACTCACAACTGAAATGCTGACCCTCACACCTAGTGGGTTTACATGCCTTTGCAGTTTAAACTCTCTACCTATAGACCTGGTTGAGAAATACAGTAAAAGTGGCAAATATTTTTCAGGACTCTCATATCATGTAGGGGCTGGACCTTAGGTCAGTTGGTAGAGTGCTGCTCTGTGCTGAGGACCAGGGTTCAATCCCCAGCACTACAAAAATGCAAAAAAAAAGACACGGCAATCCTGTCCCAAAGCAATCTCGAAACAATCCACCATTGAAAACCCTATGAATAACAGAGAAGCACTGACAGTGTTTGGCACAGTGTCCAGGAGTGTTTCCTTCTGTTGTACACAGGGTTGCTGTGAGTGGGACCCGACTTGACAGCACCTAACAAGATCATAAATATCATATCTGAGAAGACTCCCTTTTCTCAGAGTTGAATCTTTGCCTCCATTGTACCTGCTTCCCATACCTCCAGGATTGTGTCAGCAATTGCTGAGGTCCGAGTACAACCCAAGTGTAGAGACATGTCAAGCTGCAGCAGCCCATACCTTAAAGAGCCCTTTGCTGAGGAGACTGTCCTACCTGTGCTGAATCCCTGTTTGCCTAGCCAGGGGTGCCACTGCTCTGCCAAGGCCTTCAGCCTCCCTGACATTACCCATGCCTGGGACCAGCAGCTTTTGCTAGGTGTGTGCTTAACAAAACATAAAGGTGTGCCCTGTGGCGTGTGGTTAAAGTACATTCACATCCATAGCCATTTTCCAACTCTACTCTGCTGAGGACCAAACATTTTGCTGACACCTGAACCTCTGATGAGGACCCAGGTCTTTCCCTTTATATAAACATCCAGTTCTCTATGAAAGAAAAGAAAAGCCAATTGTAAACTGCCATGACCTTTAAAACATAACAAAAGCCATGCAATCTAAGGTTCATTTAGCCTCCTTGCAAGAGTTAAAAGCTAACTATTATTTGTAAAAATTGGCCATATTAGCTGACATAAGTGTCTAAAAGCTGCAAAGTCAAAAGCCAGCATGGGTTATATTTAATCACCACCAATAGCATTCAAAGTCACCCACCTTTGTTTGCCAGAAGCCTAATTTATCCATACATATTTTATTCTTCCAAAATTTTATTATCAGTTTATTTCTCAAGATCTCTGGCCCCATATTCCAGTTTTAAAGTCAGCAAACACTTTCTGTAAAGGGCCAGCCAGTAAATATTTTAGACTTTGCAAGCCACAGAGAGTCAGTGTTTCGTATTCATCTGTTTTTTTATACAAATCTTTAAAAAACAAAAACTGGTAGTGGACCACATTTAAAGCATGTCTGCCAACATGTGTTCTAGGTACTGAAGTCTTTGAGGTCATAGCCACAAATTCAAAACCTGCAAAACCTAAACCCAGTAGAAGAAGCTGTCACCTAAAAGGGCAGGAACAGGGTGGAAAGAAGGTGAGATGCTGAGCCCCAGCACTCTACAGGCAGGTGGCATGTCTAGGGGGGAGGAGAAGAAGGGGTTAGATAACAGCAAGCTCTCTCCTGGGGTGGAGACTTGAATTATAAACGTCCAGAATGGGAACTTGCTGGGTACAGTCAGATGCACTTCCCAGAGGAAGGAAAAAAGGAAGAAGCTGAGCTATGTGTGTTCTTGCCAAACTCAACATCACTCCTGAGAACGGGCAAGGGAAGGTGGAGAGAGGCTGTGGGTTACACACGAGGAAGACAACACAAAGTGAAATAAGGGACAAAGAAGACTTCTCCATCTTAAAATAATATTAAACAGATGTTAGCTGTTACCTCCATTTCTAAACCACTTCTTCATAAAATTATTACAAATTGTAACTATCTGGTTGCCTTTTTTGTCTGTCTCCCTTTCATAGTATGAATTTCTTGAGGGCAAGGATCACATCCATCTTATTCATTGTTATTTCCCGGGACTCTGGCAGGACTTTTAGCACCATGACTGGCATGTAGTAAAACCTCAACATATGAGAGGGGAATCAAAAGATATAGAGGATGTTTAAACAAATTTCACTATAGTAAAAATTTATTACAGAACTATTTCAGAAAGTAGCAAGAATGATAAGTGTATGTGAAGCAAAGGGGAGAATGTTGAGGCTATGTGTCTTTGTAATATTTTTTAGTTTAAACATTCACCATACTTTTTGATTGCATCTTACAGGGACAAGTGGGGAAGAGCATAGCTGTGAGGTGGGGATGTAGGGAGGAAATAAAAAGTTATGGATATTCTCTTAGTCCTGTCAGGCTTATATAACAAAATTCTTAGACTGGGTAATTCATAGACAATAGGTATTTATTACTTACAGTTTTAGAGTCTGAGGAGTCCAAGAAAAAGTGTCAGCTGATTCAGTGTGTGGCAAGAGTTTCCTCCCTTCTTCAAAGATGACATCTTCTGGCTGCATCTTCTATAGTGCAATGGAATAACAAGCTTTGGGGTCCTCCCTTAGAAGGTATTATGGTTTGCACCAGGCGCAGTGGCTCACACCTATAATCCCAGCGGCTCAGGAGGCAGAGGCAGGAGGATCACAAGTTCGAGACCAGAGGCAGTCTGCATAACTTAGTGAGACCCTATCTCAAAAAGTAAAAAAAAAAAAAAAAATATGGGCTGAGGGTGCAGCTCAGTGGTCCAGCACTTGTAGAGCACGCAAGCGCAAGGCCCTGGATTCAACCCCCAGTACCGGAAAAAAAAAAAAAAAAAAAAAAAAGAAGAGGATGTTATAGTTTGAATCTAAAATGTCCCCTAGTTGAGCATGGTAGCTCATGCCTGTAATGCCAGCTCAGGAGGCAGAGGCAGGAGGATCTTGAATTTGAAGTCAGAGGTAGCCTTTTGTAATTTAGCATGACCCTGACTCAAAGTAAAAATAAAAACTAAATGAGCTAGGGTGCAGCTCTGTAGTAGCGCACTTGTAAACTATACGTAAGGCCTGGGTTCAATACCTAAGTACCACAAAATTAAAATAAAATAAAAATATAATGTCCCCCAAAAATTATGTGCTTGAACACTGGGTCCTCATGTGATGGTGCTGTTTGTGGAGGCTGTAGGACCTTGGGAGATGGGTCTTGGCCTTAGAGGTCTCTGGGAGTGGGCCTTTGCAGGTTTTACTTGGGTCCCTTGTTTCAGTAATCACTTTCTGCTTCCTGATGCCACAACAGGAGGTCCTCTGCCACAGGTACTGTGGTATGCTGTGTTGCCAGGACTGCCCTGCCCCTCTGGTCTGAAGTCCTCTGAACCACAGGCACCAACAAATCTTACCTCCCTTTGTTTCTGTCAGGTATTTTGCCATAGCAACACACAAGCTAACACAGAAGGGCACTGATCTAATTCACAGGGGGCTCCATCCTCATGCTCTAATCATTTTCCAAAGGCCCTCCCTCTTAATAACACCATATTTGGGATTAGGTGTCAATACACGAATTCTGGAGGAATAACACCTTTATACTATACAGGATAGATTAAATTTAAAATTCCCCAAACCTGGATATGAATGTGTCAAAGACAAATACACACTCAGAGTCAGTTTGGGAACCTGGTGAAAGATTTGGATGAGTTATAAATTCAAGAGTTATCAATATAGATGAGATTCGAATGGCAAAATATGTATCAGCCTGGTAATTTCTTGGAGTGGTATAAATTTTAAACTAGATGCACAAGGAGCAAAGGAAATGCGGAATAATTGGTCAAACAGTGGTAGGAAAATTAGCATGGTGCAATGTGTTAAATACAAAAGAACACACGGGGAGTTGTGCTGAGTCTTGCCATGAGGATGAAAATGTAGAGGAAATCATTAGATTTGGGAATCTGGAGATCTTCAACAGAGCAGTTTTGGCAGAATAGGGAACACTCGTTTGTGAATATCGTTTGATGCTATAGAAATACACAGGTCTTTGGCAGATCAATTTCTGTAAGTAGGTGATCCACAGATAAGGAATGAAGAGAAATGAAAGTATTAAATTAGGTGAGCATATCTTTGGCTCATGATAAATGGAGAAAAGATTGAAGTTGGCCAATATTTTGCTTTACATGGTTCTACAATCAACACCCTTGGAAGCAGCAGTCAAGAAATCAAAAGACACATTGCATTGGGAAAAACTGTGGCAAAGACCTCTTTAACCTGCTGAAAAGTAAAGATCGCACATTGAAGACCAAGGTGAGCCTGACTCATGCCATGGTATTTTCAGTCACATCATATGCTTGTGACACCTGGACATTAAATAAGGGAAGAATTGATGCTTTTGAATTTTGGTGCTGGGGATGAATACTGAATATACCATGGACTGCCAAAAGAGGCAACAGATCTGTCCTAGAAGAAGTGCAACCAGAGTGGGCCTTGGAAGCAAGGATAGTTAGTCCGCATCTTGTGTATTTTGGACGTGTTGTCAGGAGGGACCAATCCCTGGAGAAGGACATCATGTTTTATAGAGCAGCAAGTCAACTGAGAAAAGGAAGACCCTCAACTTGATGGATTGACACAGTGTCTGTTAAAATGGGCTTAAACATAAAAAAGATGGTGTGACTGGCACAGTGTTAGGAAGTATTTCATTCTGTTTCTCATAGAAACACTATGAATTGGATCTGACTTGATGGGACCTAACAACAACAACATCTTTGTGTTTTTACATGGACTGAATGTGTTCCCTTTCCAGATATCATGTCCCCATCCTAGTCCTAAATGTGATGTATGTGGGAAGGCATTAAAAGGTGATTAAACCATAAGAGAAGAAAACTCTTATGTTTGGTATTAGTGTACTTATAAAATGGACTCCAGAGAGATCTTGTGCCCCTCTTGCCATGTGAGGACAGAGGAAGAAGCCAGACATCTATGACCCTGGAAATGGGCCCTTACTGGACACTGAAACTTGCTTGTATCTTGGATTTCCTTGAATCCAGAACTATGAAAAAGAAATTTCTGTTCATTAATTAGCCAGCCAATTTAGGGTGCTTTGTTATACCAGTGTAAATAGACTAAGACAATCTGCATTATTTCAAAGACTTATTGAAAATTTATGTGGGATTGTACCTAGAAATTTTTTCCTTGATTTTCTATGCTTAGTTTCTGAAGAAAAAGCAATGGCCACCTCTAAATGCCAGACTTTGGTTCATTGCAAAGGATGAAGAGAGTCTGCAAAACCTGCTGTAACAACAAGTATCAAGTCCAATTCCAGAGCTACACATTGACAAAGGCCTGGGTGATTTTGTGAGCACCAACAACTGTATTAGATATGAAGTTCAGATAATAAGGGTAATCAAATTTCATGCTTCAGGGTATAAACTGATTGCCTGCAGGGCTGAAGGAAGAATTTTGTTTCTGTCCTTTGCACTATGTATAGCACTGTATTCATGGATAGAAACATCAGAAGAGCTGAAAGAAGAGGCAACAAGGTTCACAGTCTCAGAAATGTGAGGTTTGGTCATTGTAGGAGTCAAGATGCTGAACCATCTGTTATCAAAGAGTTGTGATTTCTAGTATACAAAATAATGTGTTGAAATATGCAGCATTAAATCCCCAAAGAAAATAAACATATAACATTGCAGGATCACGTTGGAGATTTCCATATTAATTAATTAAATTTTAAAGCAATTTGAATATTGAAAATCAATAATCCCTTTCTACTATGGTTTTTTCTTACTTATACATATGAAGCAAGGTTATCACTGATTAGTTTCAGGTAAACATTAAGGATGTATATCAACATAAATGTCAACTAAGTAAATCAAATTAAATGCAAACAAAAATTGAATTTGTCACATCTACACAGGTACTCGAAATGTGTGAAGGTTTTGTTATCTAAAATTCTCACTTCTTCTATGATCAAGTACATCAAACATGAGCAAATGGATAATGAAAACATTAATCACTCCCCTAAATCCTGTTAATATATCCATTGTTTGAAGATTATATGAAATATTTACTAGTAACTTTTATTAGAATGCCAGTATTCAACATTTCTAACTACTCCCTTACATTAACCTATCTATTTTCTAATGTGAAAACACATTTGCATGTGTGTATATATTCTTGACCTTTATTGCAATGAAATGACATTGACCGAGTGCCTGAGGTATTGGACATACTGTTTCATCCATCCAACCAATTAGTGAAGGTGTGTTTTCCATATGCAAGGCCAGAAATGAAATCTTATTGACACTGTGTAGGTGGAAAAACAGACAACTATAGTTTGATGCTTATAAATTAGCAATGCACTTTGACATGCAAAAGAGAAACATAAATAACAATTTTGCTTGACTGAGGAATTAATAATCACCATAGTAATCTTGGAATATAAAAGAATAATATAAATGATTCAAGAGGTACATATCTCCTCTTGGCTTCCCCTTATCTGGTCAATCCTTCCTTTACAAATGGTTATCATTTGAAACCATAAGAAACCAAGGATTTGTGAGAGAAACTATACATTAAACTAATGGAATTTAACTCTCTCCTGCTGTGTAAGGTTTTTGCTGATCAATTTGATGACAGTCTTAAAGGGGCTCTCTGGTCTGTTTCGGTTTGTTTTATTTTTTGTTTTTGTTGTTTGCTTGGTTTTGAGACATGGTCTTGCTATGTAGTCCAGGATGGCCTTGAACTCACAAAGCTCCTGCTTCCTCCTCCTGAGTGCTGGGGATTATAGGAATCTGCCACCATGCTCCGCTAGGGGCTCCTTAGTATACAGTGTCACTATTCACTTATTACTTTCAAAATTCTCTTTGTATTTTACTTTTAAAAATTAGATTGTAGTGTACCTTAATGTATATCTCTTCAAATATAAGCTATTTAGAGCCCTTTTGACTTCATGAATCTTCATATCTACTCTCCTCTCCAGATTTGGGAAGCTTTCAACAGTATTTTCTTTAAATAGGATTTCTATCCCCTTTTTCTCTCTCTTCTCTTAGTACTTGCATATTTTTGTTCACTTATTGGAGTCTCAACAATCCCTTAAGTGTTTTCCAGTATTTATTTTATATTTTTCCTTTTACTCCTCTGGATCATTGCAAATAATCTGTCATCAAATTTACTGATTATTTTTTCTGTCTGATGGAGTCTGCCTTCAAATTCCTCTAGTAAAATTTTTCTTTTCAGTAATTGTATTGCCATCTCCATTATCTCTGCTGGTCTAATTTTTAATCATTTCCATCTTTGCATTGACACTCTCACTTTCTTCATGTATTATTTTATTTAGTTGTTTATCTGTGTTCTCTTACATCTTCTCACTGAGCTTCATCAAGATGATAATTTTTAATTTTTATCAGGTTATTCACAAGTCTCCATTTTTGGGGGCCGGAAACTAAAAGATTGTTTCTTCTTTTATCGTGTCTTTTTATTTTATTCTTCATAATTTTTGTATGTCTGCTTTGTTGTCTGTATGTCTGAAGAAGTATCTACCCCTCGCAGTCATTATGGACTGGTTTTTAGTGGGACAGATTTCACCAGGCTGCAGTACCTGATATATAGCAAGATATAGCTGAGCTCCTCAAGACCACACAGCAAGGCTGAGGATCAAGCCCATTCCTTTCCTTGCATGCTCCTGGAGGAAAAGTCTCAGTATTATGCCTTTTGTCCCTTTCTCACAGAACAGTGTCTGCCACAAGAGGACACCTGCCCATTTCCTTATTACTCTGTGTCCTAAGGCATCAGGCTCCACGGAGGGAAACTCGTCCCATTAAGGGGACTCTGAATGGCTAGTGATGGGGCCTCTCACTTTCTTCACTCTCACATAGAGGAAATCCTGCTTTTTCTCCCTTTTCCATCTTGCACAACAGGTCTGGCTGTAAGGGGATACCAAGTGCTTTCCTGTGTTCCTCCCTGACCTAGGAACCCAGTCATCCAGTGGCCAGATATAAATTCATTGACACTTATTTCTAAACATCATTCTCATTAAAGAGAACAAGGACTCACTGGAAAAAAGGTTAATTCCAAGGTTCAAGCAAAGACAATAACAGATAAGGCTGAAATACTTTCTTCTGCCAGAAAAGAAGGAAGTACTTAAATAATAAGGGAATCATTTCATCAACATTACAAAAGGAGCCCTCCTGGCCAAATCAGAAACAATTTGAGCATCAAAATGAATGATAGTAAAGGCTTAAAACACATGAAATAAAATAAGAATCCATATGACCATATTAAATTTAACAAATAAATGAATAAAATGAAAGTTTGAAGGGATATTCACTAGGTCTCAAAGTATTCCTCTATTAAGTATTTATTTCAAAAAGTAAAAGTAACTTTCTAATGCCTGGCAGACATCACATTAATCAACTGATCAAAATTATCCTCACCAGGATTAGAATATATTGAAATTGTATGCTGCCAACTACGATATGCATAACATGAATCTAATCACATATAAAGATCAGGCAAGTCAAAATTGAAGGACATTTCTACAAAATAACTAGCTTATTGAAAAATGTCAAAGTCATATAAGTCAAAAAAGACTGAGGAATTGTCCCACACTGAAAGCAATTAAATAGAAATGGGAAACAAATGCAACTGTGATTCTGAATGAAATTCTCTTTCTGTAAAGGACTAGAGCAATGGATTAAGCAGCACTGGAACCCAAGCATTAGATTATATTGATATATCAGTATTAGTTCTATAGTTTTATGACTGTATTGTGGTAATTTAGAAAAAATATCCAAATTGTGCAAGGAATATAAATTTTATACTAATTTCATAGGATTTTTTTGTTGTTAGTATACAGTGGCTTTAAAAAGAAGAAATGAAATCTTAAAAGAAGATTAGCTGAAGAACCAGAGTTAGAAACAAGAAATGATGCCCTAGAGGATGGTGCAGAAGTGGTCGATCAAGGTCATTACTGTCACTACCACCTGCACTGGACCTGGGATGTCTCCACTAACACTTCTGCCCCTGCAGACACCAGACACAGCATGCAGCAATATTCACTATGACCTCAAAGTAGTCTAGTAGGCTCTCCACCCATTCCTTTCTGATGATGTTTGGTTCTCTCTCTCTCTCTCTCTCTCTCTCTCTCTCTC
>VMDO01017058.1:34778-46139 GCA_007922755.1 Pedetes capensis | reverse complement strand
CCTCTTCCAAATTCTGTGATTCATATCATATGGCTAATATCATATGATTTTTATTATATGTATGATATTTTCTATTTCCATTTTATACATAAGGAAATTGAAACAGAATATTGCCTTCATGTGCTCAGTGGTTCACAGGCAGAAACTGGTAGAGCCAGTCTATTAATGCAGCATTCTGGATCCAGCGCCTGTTCTCCTAATTACATCACTGTGCAGCCTCTAAATTCTTCACTGCAGTTACAATTGATTAACTGAAAGATAAAGAGTTAATTTTTCTCAGCAATCTTAGACTCCACAGAGTTGAAAACTCCTGAACACTTATAACGAGATAAGCATGTGTAAATTCAAATTAACTTTCCTAGGGGGTCTGTGTAACATGGAACTATAACAGGTATATCTCTGTCATTTCTCCAGGTGTTGTAGACAGGCTGCCAATTCCTTGTAGCTGGCAACATTACCAGTAGCTGGTTGATCAGGTTTGAGCAGCATCATTGTGAGGTCCAACAGAAATACTTTGGATGTTTTCTATTCTCTTTTCCATTCCTGGGTTTCACTGCAAGGTCTCCAGGTGTGCCTGCTCTCCAGGTGTTGCCAGCAAGGGCCTACTATCATCTTCCCTTTCAACAGCCCATGAAATGAACTAGAATGGGAAAGGATATAGGCCTGTGTTAGGTTTCTAAGTGGAGGACATATGAGTATTTACAACAGAATAGTAGGCATTTTGCCATCTCTGCATGTAGCATATGCTGATTTGACAGCAAACAAGTTGGAACACACAATAGAATCTTATTAAACTAATCTACACTGTAATCTATAGGTTTATCTCTACCAAGAACTCTTGGTAAGAATTGGATTTCATGACATATAATTAAGTTTTATGAAATCCCTGAAATGCTTAATGGATTAACTTGCTTTCCATTCCATGTTTATGCATAGTGTTCATAGTGTCCACTGGAAGGCCAGGTAATGGCCCTTTCTTTTAAATCTACTTTTTCTTTCTTAAAAATATAATTTATTGTTTTGTATATAACTACTTGGAGTATAAGAAAATTCATCAATCAGATCCAGAAAGTATCTTGCAAAGCAGGCTGTTTAATATCATTGTTGTAGGTGATGTCAAGTCGGGTCCAACTCAGCAACCCTATGTATAACAGAACAAAACACTACCAAACCCTGTGCCATACAAATTACCTTTTTTATATGTTTGAGCCCATTGTTTCAGCCACTGTATTTTTTCTCATTTTGAGTTGTGCCACATCAACAAATGGAGGTCCCAGGGGCTTTACTCCATTCCCATCATTAAGGTTGACTCTACCCCCGTTATCCCCATTATTAAGGCTGACTCTATTCCAACTGTCCCCTAGTCATCTTTTGAATTCCTTCCAGCCTGGGGGACTCATTTTCCAATACTATATTTGACAGTGATTCTCTGCTATTGAAAACTATAGTTTTCAATGGCTACTTGTTTTGGGAGTGGGTTGCCATGTCCTTCTCCTTAATCTGCCGTAATCTGGAAGCTCAGCTGAAACCTGTCCACCATGGGTGGCCCTTGCTGGTATCTGAAATATTGATGGCATCACTTTCAGCATCACAGAAACACGCAACCCCCACAGCACAAACTGACAGACATGTGGAAGTTAATACCTTTATATTCACTTTTTTCAAGAATTAAAGTAGCCCATTGTTTCTCTAGCTGACCTCTAGTATTAAGGTTAACTGAACGTTCACTCAAGAAGTAAGTTCCTGAACCCCACTTCTGAGGCCAGAACATCAGTGGATTAGAGAAGGGTTCCCGGAAACAATATTTTAGTTATCATCCCAGGTGTTTCTTATTTACTCTTAAATTTGGCAATTTCAGCTTTAGGCCTAACAGAGAAGGGGAAAATGGCCACCAAACATTTTATTTCTAAAAAGCAGTTCCTAAAATGAATGGAGAATTAAACTGCAGCCAGAAAAAGAAACTTTCACATTAGCACAGCAGCTTCTATCTGCAAAGGGCTGTGTGCCAGCTTAAAAACCAAGATCTTTAAAACCTATAGCACACTATGCCATTATTTTCAACCTCACAAAAGAGTTTTCAGATCTGCTACATGAAAGATGTTGTAATAAGCCACACAAATGTTACATTGAACTAAAGCAAATGCAAGGGGAGAATTTAATACCTGTAGATATAAAATCTCAGTTTGTTTTTAAAGCTCCCTTTCATCTTGAGAAGAAAGAGAGATTTAATCAGTCTTTTTGGAGAAGTTATCCCATGTCAGACTTGTGCTGCTTTATTTTAGTTCAAAGGGGGCAAAGGTAGTTTCTTCTAAAGTCAGAAAGGGGCAGGAATCAAAATAAATGAGCAGGTACCTTTATTTCCATGGATCAAATGATGTGTAATAAAAGAGGCATTTCTATTTTGAAGAACACGAAGAGCCTAAAAGTAGCTGAATTGTAGCTTCTTATTGCTTGTTCTTTACTTTTCCATGAAAATGAAAATGGATGAATTGGTGAATGAATGAATGAATGAACTAATAAATCATTTTAAGTAATTTTCTCACTAATAAATCATTTAAAATAATTTGCTCGAGCATGTTTTACGTATTTCCTGTTCCTTGAATGATTTTTCACCTGTGACCAGAGGCTGCCTTAGCATTACAAATGGGCTTCTACTTCATGAACCCTGGCTGGCCTCAATAAACCTGACAAGCTAAAGAGCAAGGGAAAGATTTTTGGAAACAGGTGGCTCCAAGGAAGACTTTGTCTTTTCAGAGCAATTCAATCACTAGCTTCTATAAAAATCTGGACATTAGCATACTTTTTCCTCCAGGCTGTTGTTATCATCCATAGCAGACTTTACATCTTCTTCCTGTCTTATTCTTTGTTCTTCAGAACTCAACCAGAGATAGTCCTCAGGTCATCTCTACAGAGCTGTGATATAATACTGGAAAGGAGGTAAACTCATTTCTTTTTCTTAAAAAAGAGAGTGGATTCATTATAACCCTTTTTAATAATACATCCAGACATGGTACAAAGTGCAAGTGCTATAGGAGGAGAAGAGGTGTCGAATTTTGTACTCAAACTGAGTGCTAGTCTCTGGCTTCTATTAATATTTTTCTTATACATTCTATATAAAATTACCATTTCATTTACAGATTTAGCACTTTCTTAGATATTTGGGATCCAAGTTTGGATAGTTAAAAGCAGTGTCAGAAAGTAAGTCGGTTTTCTGGAGGGATGCTGACAGAGATTAGAAGAGCAATTCTGGACTGCTCACTTATTTTTTGGATTTTCAGAAGTGATTTAATCGCTATTTACTTATTCCCTCTTCTGTTACACAGTGTGATGGTTAAATTTTGACTGTCAGCTTGATTGGATTGAAAGACAACTAGATCATTAAAGCACACTTCTGAGTATTTCTATGATGGCATTTCCAGAGACAATTGACTCATTGGGGCTCTGACCTAATCAATGCTTGAATCCATTGATGAATTCAGAATTTGAATAGACTATTGGGTGGTAGTGGGATTGTGGAGGGTTGAGCCTACTTGAGGAAGTGTGTCACTGGGGCGTGCCTTTGAAGGGTATATCTGGCCCTGGCCATGCCCTGTTACTACTGACTGCTTCCTGGCTGCAATGAGGTGAGTGGCCTTCGCTACTTGTTCTTGGGGCTTTGATATTCTGCTTTGCTTAGATTCAAAGCAAGAGATCCAAACAACTTTGGGATGAAAACTCTGAAATTGTAAGCCAAAATAAAGTTTCCCTTCTTTTAAGTTGTTTTCTCAGGTATTTGTCACAGGTGAAAAAAAGAAAGAAAAGAAAGGAAGAAAGAAAGAAACCAAGAAAAAAAAAAAAAGAAACAAAGAAAGCTAGCTTACTAATCAAGGCATCACTTGAGTTCTCTATCATCCTGAATTTTCTTATTTATTATACTGCCCACACAGCCACAGCCTGAATTTTCTATTATCTTAACATATTTGGCCATTAAATTCCTACTAAACTTGACATATAGGGTTTACATACATAGGTTTTGCCTAACCTAATATACCAGTTATAAGAGAAAATTGAAACAGTCTTTGGTGCTAAGAAGTTGAAGAAGAAAGTTCCAAGCCACTTGGAACCCTAGCACTGCTGAAGGAAATGTATTATATTCATAAGAATTGGAGAATCACATTGCAAGATGAGCGTTCCTAGGCCTGAGAATGAAGGTAACATTTGGTGACTTGTTCCTCCCATGTTTCTTCTTCATGCCTGTTAAAATAATAGGGTTGGAGAGATACTAAAACATACTAGAGTCTATGGGATGTTGCAATTGAAGAAGTGATATGTTTTATAAAGTTTGAGCAAATATTTTTCCCTGAGCTTTTAGAGGCATCCAAAGCCATTATCCCATAATTTCAGCTAGTATGATGATTTACTATATGAAAATCTCTATCTTCTTTCATCATAGGACTTAAACAATGAATTGTTGTTGTTGCTGTTAGGTACCATGGAGTTGTGTCTGACTCATAGCAACCCTCATAGGGTTTTCAATGAGTTATTGTTCTGGGATTATTTCGAGAGTGGATTACCATGTCCTTCTCCCATTTTTGCAGTGCTGGGGATTGAACACAAGGCCTCAGAGACTGCAGAGTGGCACTCTACCAACTGAGCTAAACTCTAGCTCTAGACAATGAATAATAAAAGAAATAAGGTAGGCTATGATCTAATATGAGGCTGGGGTTTAGCTCAGTTGATAGAGTGCTTGCTTTGCATTCTATAAGGCCCTGGGTTTAATCCCTAGCACTGTAGAAATGAGAGAAGGACTCAGTAGCCCACTCCTGAAAGAATTAGCCATTGAAAACCCTATGAATGACAGAGAAACACTGATATAGTGCCAGGCATGGCACAGTACTGAGGAGTGTTTTGTTCTGTTGTACATAGGGTCACTATGAGTCGGACCTGACTCAAAGGCACCTAATTATAACAACAATGATCTATACAGTTAAAATTACTAATATCAAATTTATATCAATAATAGGGGAGCATAAGATCAATGACAAACATAAAATTATTTTAACAGTACCTTCCAAATCTATAAAGCAAAATATTATTTCTGATCAGTCATTCAATGAGTACCTAATACATTCAGTGCTGTGCTCAATGCTGCGGCGCTACATAAGGAACATAAAGTATATTTTCTATCAAGGTGGCTAAACATAAGAAATGCATAGTAATAACATACCATTTCCCCTATCATTCCTTGAATAAGCTCCTTCTTTCTTGGTGATAACTTAGCATGAAAATATTATTTGCACATACTGTCTGTAAGAATCCAGCACCATGAATAAAGTCCAGGAGTTCATCTGATTTCACAAAGCTTGTTTATTCTGATTCACTTTACAGATAATCAAAACTTTATACTGGTATGAATACTAAAGGAAATAGAACCACTGAATTTTCACTTTTCTACTTTTGACATGTTTTTTGAAGTGTGAAATTATAGTTAAAGACAGCTTCTAAAAAGCATATTGCAGATATAGGTATGAGATTTCATTTTTGTATTTTAGCAAAGTTGGATAAACCATGCTGAATAATGTTTGCCATCATCTTTGTGTTCTAATAAAATTTACCAGAGAAGTTCCACTAACCTTTGTTATGTACATACAGATTCAATAAACTCTTCCTATTGGTGATCAAGATTTTTATCTGATTGTAACTTATGTGAAATAACTCAGGCTCAAAATGAGAACTATCACATATTCTCACTCATATACAGGCGCTAAATCCACCTTAAAGGGAAAAATAAATTATATATATATGTATAATATACGTATATATATACACATATATACATAAATATATAACCATGCTTATATAAGAATGGAACATATAAGTTTACCCAATATGTCCAGGGAGAGGACATTAGGGGGAATAGTTGATGGAAAGGGGAGAGTGGGAGGGGGAACAACATAAACGGGAAAAGAGGGAGAGAAAAACAAAATATAGGACTCTATGAAAATACAAAAAAGGGGGAAAATGTCAGGATATAACCCATAGTGGCATACACAGTCATTTAGTGTTAGTCAAAATTCTTAATTTTTTTTGCTTCTACCTGTTTATTTTGTTCTGTAAAATGTTTAAGGAGATGAAGGTGTTATGAATACTGGTTTGGTAGTTGCATAATGAATATATCAACTGACATATTATTATACATATTACTAACATGTATAAGTAAAATACTACTAATAAAAATATGTAGCTTATGTTCCATGAATCTCACAATTGACTAAGTTTTCATCATCTTTTTAAAACTGAAAGACAAAATTCATTTTTATTGGTTTTTAAACTTGTGTAAACACAAAACAATTGTTGTAATTATCCAACATTCTATTACAATAGGTTTTCCCTTCCAGGGTTACCAAGTGCTTTGAAAATGTGGCTACCAAAGTAGCAAATAATCCCCCAAAATAAGTGCGCCATGGAATTAAACATGCAGTTCTCAAAAGAAGAAATACATATGGCCAATAAATATATGAAAAAATGTTCAATATCATTAGCCATGAGGGAAATGCAAATCAAAACTATGCTTAGATTCTATCTCATCTCAGTCAGAATGGCTAATATCAACAAAACAAACAACAACAAATGCTGGTGAGGATATGGGGAAAAAGGAACCCTATTACACTGCTGGAGGGAGTGTATATTAGCATAGCCATTATGAAAATCAGAATGAAGATACCTCAGACAACTAAAAATAGAGCTACTGTATGATCTAGTTATACCACTCCTGGGTATATACCCAAAGGAAGGCAAGTCATCATGCTACAGTGACATCTGCACTTCCATGTCTATTGAAGTTCTCTTCACAACAGCAAACATGGAATCAGCCCAGATGCCCATCACTAAATAAAATATTCATGGGCAGAATTTCATATGGGTAATTGGATAATATTTTTAAGTGTGGTCTTTCTCCTGATATTTATTCTTTTGCTTGGAAAACAAACTATATGTTTGAATTTTTAAGAATTGAGTTTGCATTTTACAGCAGAAACTTGCATAATTGTGAAGAAATTGTAGTGAAAAGTTTCCTTTTATTTTTTTCTCTAACTTTGGGTATATCAAAGAAAACAAGTATACAGAACTTCACCCTGAGTAAAATAAAATTGTGCAGTTTATCCCGCCCTCCAAAAACTAAAAATAAAAAAGAAAGAAACAAAGGAAAGGAGAAAGGAAGGAAGGAAGAAGGAAAGAGAAAAGAAAAAAAGCATTCATTCAGTCATGAAAAGTTCACCTCATTACATAGAAGGCAAACCTTAGTCAAATATTTGCCAGGCATTAGTGCATATGTTTTTCAAAGTGGCACTTACTGTTTTGATTTTATTTATTTTTTCACCATGATGATGGCATTATCAAAATAAATATAAGTAACTAGCAGCAGGTTTTCTTTTTTATTCTTTTATATGTACTAAAGATTGCTGAGTACAAGTGAATCTTCCAAAGCTAGGGCGCTTTCGTTCCTGAAACCCTGACATGTATTTCTGTTTCCATCACAGCAAGTTTCCCATGATCACTCAATCTTTCTCTGATTAATTTTAAACCCATGATGGAAAGCAGGCCAAGGTCTTTACTGTTCTACAAGTTTGAGTTCAACTTGGAATTTGTTAGTATAAGCTGTTGGCTCTGTATCAACAGAAAATAAAAACTTTGTCCTTTGTAAACAAACCAGAAATAAGATTCTTCTCCAAATGGTTTAGCATCTATTACTTCAACCAACTGGACCCAAGCATTCTTTCTTAGGAAAGTAACTTTTCAGGTGGTGAATGACTCATGTGACTACAATGCCTTCAGTTTCATTTGTTCTTTTGAAGAATTCTTTATAATGGTTACAATTATTCATCACTAAAATTTGCTTATTTTTTAAGGAAAACAAAACCCTTTATTTCTAGTTGCCACAAAACTTTCTGCAACATAAATCAATATTAAGTACAAAACAAATGAAATACAAAAATTATACAAATAAGACCCCTGAGAGGATCTAATTTTTTTAAGTAATCTGCAAATTAAAGAGACTTTCTGCTGAGTGATTGTTAAAAGCATTATCTTTACTGTCTTTAAGCCTCAGTTTCTTCAACCATGACATCAGAATGAGAATAATATAACTACCTTATAAGAAAAAATGTTGGGAGGATAACATCAATGTGTAAAAATATTTAAGACAGTTTATCAACACACAATTACAGAACAGCATTCAGTAAAATGGAAGTATTTTTATCATTATTATTCCTTCCAATTAATACCTACAGATTTGAATGTCATTTATCTTACATTATCATGTAAGTTCCCATAATGAATAATTATGTTTTATGTCTTATGTTGTTGTTGTTGTTAGGTGCCTTCGAGTCAGTATATGACCCATAGCAACCCTATGTACAACAGGCAAAACACTATTGTCAGTTCTTCTCTGTTGTTCATAGGGTTTTCAATGGTGGATTGGTTTTCAGGAATGGGTTGCTGGGTCCAGCTCCCAAGCCTACAGGGCCCGGTGTTCCCAGGTGATCTCCCATCCAAGTACCAACCAGGCCTGACCCTGCTTAGCTTCCCAGATCTGACAGGATCGGATGGCACAGGGCTATGGCTGCGGGTTATATCTTATGATAGTGCCTCTAAAAATAGTAGGGTGAGAAATTCAGTGTAATTAGTTTATACAGGAAGAATTATTCAGAAAGTGGAAAACTAAGACAAAGGAAGAAGAAAAGCAAAGAAAGGTTTATTTGATTATAACTATAAGCCCTCAAGTGTCTGTCAGCTTGTCCTGCTGTGGGGGCTTGCCTGTTGCTGTGATGTTAAAAGGTACGCTACCAATATTTCAGATACCAGCAAGGCTACCCATGCTGGACAGGTGTCAGCTGAGCTTCCAGACTAAGACAGACTAGGGAGAAGGACATAGCAACCCACTCCCCAAACAATTAGCCATTGAAAACCATATGAATAGCAGAGAAGCACTGTCAAATATCGTGCCAGAAAATGAGCTCCCCTAGGCTAGAAGGCATTCCAGAAATGACTGGGGAAGTGTTGTCTCCTCACAGTATCTTGTTGTTGTTGTTAGGTGCTGTTGAGTTGTGTCTGACTCATAGTGACCCTCATAGGGTTTTCAATGGCAGATTGTTTTGGGATTGCGTTGGGAGTGGGTTGCCACATCCTTCTCCCATCCTCACAGTATGTTGTTGTTGTTGTTGTTGTTGTTAGGTGCCGTCAAGTCGGTATCTGACTCATAGTGACCCTCGTAGGGTTTTCAATGGCTGTTTCGGGATTGCCTTGCGAGTGGAGTGCCAGGCCCTTCTCCCATTTTTGTGGTGCTGGGAATTGAACTCAGGGCCTCAGAGACTGCAGCGCAGTGCTCTACCAACTGAGCTAAATCCCAGCCCTCCTCACAGTATAGTCGACCTTAATGATGAGAATGGAGTAAAGCCCCTGGGACCTCCTTTGGCTGGTATGGTATGGCTCAAAATGAGAACAAACTCAGTGATTGCAACAATGGGCTCAAACTTTAAAAAGATCATGTGCATGCAATGTTAGGTAGCCTGTTGTTCTGTTGTGCACAGGATCACTATGAGTCAGATTTGACTGAATGGCACCTAACAACAACAACAACATGAACCACAGAGCCTCTATCCCACAGAACCTTGGGAAATAAAGAACTCTCTCCAGGGGCATCCACACAAGAAACAAGGCTGCTGAGGCAGTCATGCACCATGTAACTATGGTTTAGTCAAGTCAGACTATTTATCATAGTCACATAAGGTTTTATCATCTAGTGATATTGTAACCATACTAGTTTATGTAAGTAACATTCTATAATGTTCATACAACAAAATTGCCTGACAATCATCTCTAAGAAGGTATCCTCATTGTGAAGCAGTGTGTGCGGTATTTGTCCCCCAAATTTTCTCTGATATTGGCTAGAGTGAACCAAGAGCATGTATCCCTAAGAATTTTTACCTCTACCAAACCCCTACTCCTAACCCCAGCTCGAAACATTTAGCATATATGCAGGTCCAAACAAAGCCGGCAGGTGGAACATTGTTGATGCTGCTTTAGGATGCAAATAGCCTGTGCTGAAGTGGAATGTAATGGAATAAATGGTGAGTTTCTATGAATTAACAATTGGAGCATTTTGTTTCTAGTACACATAATGTTGAAACAAATTGGAAATGTAAGGAGAGGAATGGTAAGGAGGAATCTTGAAAACACAAACCCAAGTGCTCATGAGGTTAAATAATCCACAAACCCTGAAATATTTCTCAAGTTAGCTCTAGTATATATAAAATGCCATTTGTTAATCCCAACCATGAATGGTTGCTATGATTTGGATGTAGTTTGTCCCCTCCAAAATTCATGCTGAAATTTGGTCCTCAATGCAACAGTGTTCAAAGGGATGAGATCTTTCAGAGGTGATTAAGTTGTTAGGAGGGATTAATGCCACCATCTCAGGATTGAGTTAATTATCACAGTAGTAAGTGAATTCTCACTCTGGGAAGACTAGATTAGTTATCATAAGCATGGGTTTTTGTAAGGTGAGTTTGGCTTCCTCAAATGGTTTCTCTTGCATCCTCTCTCTTTTCCTCCCTTATTATGTGACCTCTCTTGCTTTTTTATCATGAAATAAAGCATCGTGAGGCCATCACCAGATGAACCCAGTCTTGAACTTCCAGCCTCTAGATCATGAACTAATAAAATTCTATTCTTCATAAATCATCCAGTCTTCAGTATTATGTTATAGTAAAAGAAAATTGAGTAAAACAATGGTATACCTTTAAAAAAATCAAATGATTGAAAGAAAGAAAGATGGATATCTCTTCTTTAGAAATACTATCCTTAGAATAGATATCTCCTTAAAACCTCACAGAAGGAAATAGTGCTACCAGAAATAATTTAACACTAGCATCTCCTTATTGAGGTCATATGACTTACATTTCCTATTCTTGTTTAATCATTGTTTAGTATACAGAATCAGTAGGGTGATCTGATTTAAAGCTGTATTTAAAAAGGAAGCTGACACTCCTAACCAGGGAATTTTCACAACTTTTATCTTAGAAAATATGTGTCACTCATCCTTTGTTCATTCATATGCAAAGTATAAGGTTTCCTCTGATAATTATCACTTTCTTTTATTTACAGAAAACCTGTAACTTTATGAATGGCAAACTGCATCTACTTTGTCAATTTTCTGTAAATACAACAATAATTATTGTTAAAACCACTGATTAAATTTTGAAAATAGCTATTGATAATAATAGGAGTGCCATTCACATGATAAAAATCCAAAGAAACTATACAATAAAGGAACTATAATCACATCTCTTCTGAATACAACCCATAATTTCTAATGTCAGAATT
>VMDO01017058.1:0-28128 GCA_007922755.1 Pedetes capensis | reverse complement strand
TAGGTTGGAAACACAAAAGAAGGCCCAGTAGTTGGAAAATATGGTCTTGGTGACAGAAATGAAGCTGGAGATCGCATGATAGAATGTTGTCAGACCAATGACCCTTTCATTGCAAATACATTGTTTCAACATCATAAACAGAAACTATACACATGGACTTCACCGGATGGAACATACAAGAATCAAACTAACTACACATGTGGAAAGAGACCATGGAAAAGATCTGTCTTGTTTGAAAAAATGTCAAAACAAGACCAGATGCTGACTGTGGATCAGACCATCAACTTCTCATATGCAAGTTCAAACTGAAGCTGAAGAAAATTAGAACAAGTATACGAGAGCCACGGTATGACCTTGAGCATATCCCACCTGAGTTCAGAGACCACCTCAAAAATAGGTTTAATGCATTAGACACAAATGACAGGAGACTGGAAGAGTTGTAGCATGACATAAAAGATATCATTCAAGAAGGAAGCAAAAAGTTCTTAAAAAGACAAGGAAAAGAGAAAAGATCAAATTACATGTCAAAAGAGACACTGGAACTTGCCCTTGAACGTTGAGCAGCAAAAGCAAAAGAAAGACATGATGAAGTTAAGGAACTAAACAGGAGATTTCGGAAGGCAGCTCGAGAAGACAAAAACAAATATTATAATAACATGTGCAAGTAGCTGGAGGCAGAAAATCAAAAGGGAAGAACGTGCTCTGTGTTTCTCAAGCTTAAGGAAATGAAGAAAAAATTCAAGCCTCGAGTGGCAGTAGTAAAAGATTCTACAGGGAAAATATTAAATGATGCATGAAACATCAAAAGAAGGTGGGGAGAATACACAGAGTCATTATACAAGAAAGAATTGGTAGATGACCAACCATTCCAAGAGACCAACCAGATGAAGAGGAACCAATGGTGTTGAAGGAAGAAGTGGAAGCTGCCTTGAAAGAACTGGGGAAACACAAGGCTCCAGGAATTGATGGGATACCAATAGAGATGTTTCAACAAACAGATGCAGTACTGGAGGTGTTAACATGTTTATGCCAACAGATTTGGAAAATAGCTACTTGGCCAACTGACTGGAAGAGATCCATATTTGTGCCTATTCCCAAAAAAGGGGATCTAACTGAATGTGCAAACTATTGGGCAATATCATTAATATCACACACTAGCAAAATTCTACTAAAGATCATTCAGAAGTGACTGCAGCAGTATATAGACAGGGAATTACCAGAAAATCAAGCGGGATTCACAGGAGGGTGGGGAACCAGGGACATCATTGCTGATGTCAGGTGGATATTAGTTGAAAGCAGAGAATATCAGAAAGATGTCTATCTATGTTTTATTGACTATGCAAAGGCATTTGATTGTGTGGATCATAACAAATTATGGATAACACCTCAGAAAATGAGAATACCAGAACACCTAATTGTGCTCATGAGAAATCTGTACATGAATCAGGAGGCAGTTGTTCGAATAGAACAAGGAAACACTGAGTGGTTTAAAGTTGAGAAAGGTGTGCGTCAGGGCTGTATACTTTCACCCTAGCTCTTCAATTTATACGCTGAGTAAATAATCTGAGAAGCTGGACTTTATGAGGAAGAACGTGGCATCAAGATTGGAGGAAGACTCATTAACAACCTGCTTTATGTAGATGACACAACTCTGCTTGCTGAAAGTGAAGAGGATTTAAAACATTTACTGATGAAGATCAAAGATCATAGCCTTCAATATGGGTTGCGACTAAACATCAACAAAACAAAAATCCTTACAACTGGGTCAGCACATGACTTCACAATAAATGGAGAAAAGATTGAGGTTGTCCAAGATTTTGCTTTGCTTGGCTCTATAATCAACACCCATGGAAGCAGCAGTCAAGAAATCAAAAGATGCATTGCTCTAGGAAAAGCTGTGGCAAAAGATCTCTTTAGAATATTGAAAAGCAAAGATGTCACATTGAAGACAAAGGTGTGTCTGACTCATGCCATGGTATTTTCAGTGTCATCATATGGTTGTGAAAGCTGGACATTGAACAAGAGAGACAGAAAAAGAATTGATGCTTTTGAATTGTGGTACTGGAGACGTCTATTGAATATACCATGGACTGCCAAAAGAACCAACAAATCTGTCTTAGAAGAAGTGCAACCAGAGTGCTCCTTGGACGCAAGAATGGCCAAACTGCATCTTACATATTTTGGACGTGTAGTCAGGAGAGATCAATCCCTGGAGAAGGATATCATGTTTGGGAGAGTGGAAGGTCAACGCAAAAGAGGAAAACCCTCCACCAGATGGATTGACACAGTGTCTGCAACAATGGGCTTAAACATAAATAAGATGGTTTGCCTGGCACAGAATCGGCAAGTGTTTCAATCTGCTGTACATAGGGTCACTATGAGTCGGACTTGACTCAATGGCACCTAACAACAACAACAACAACAACATGAGACAAACAGCTAATACACCCAGAATGGCAATGTTTTGAAGCAGACTTGAGAGCAAATGATCTGAGTGAAGCAGGAGGACAGAGTGCTAAGAGTAATATCCAAGAAAAGTTCATTAACAAATACCTGCCCTTTTGATTCATTTGAGATGATTACATTGATAGAAGAAAGCTTGAAGTTAATTTGGCAAGAGGTATAAGAGAAAGAAAAAAAGGGAAACAAGAGACAATTACTATATCCATGGAAAACAAAAAGTGTATCAGAAAAAAAGTGTTTAAATAGTCCTAGTTCCTTAGTCTAGAACTTACTCCAGTTATGAGTACATCCTGATTGCATGTTTGATCTATTTCTGATTGCAAGAACTGGTGAAAATCTTCCCTTTCTTCATTTGTGCCCTTAGGGATGAGTGTGTAAATTTGAATAATAGTCATTTAAACTGGCCTTCCTTGAAGGCATATGGATATTATTCTATCACTGTCAGCATTGTACTTCAGGACAGATCTTGAGATATTTTTTTGATGATGAATGCAACCCCATTTCTCTTTAAGTTGTCATGACTGGCATATTAGACTATATGATTTTCTGATTCAAAACAGCCAGTGTCAGTCCATTTTAGCTCTCTAGATCCCTACAATGTCAATGTTTATGTGCTCCATTTCCCTTTTCATGATTTCTAATTTTCCTAGATTCATACTATGTACATTCCCCATGTTCCAATTTTTAATGGACATTTACATTTGTTCCTTTTCATGGGGCAATTATTTATTATAATAAATCATGTGTATATGTGTGTGTGTGTGTCTGTTTCCTATTCCTATTTGATGTTGTTGTTAGGTGCCCTCAAGTCGTGTCCGACTCATAATGACCCATATAGGGTTTTCAATGGCTGATTGTTTTGGGATTGCCTTGGGAGTGGGTGCCACGTCCTTCTCCCGTTTCTGTGGTGCTGGGAGTTGAACTCGGGACCTCAGAGACTGCATAGCGGAGCTCTACCAACTGAGATAAATACAATATATATATGTGTGTGTATATATACATATATATATTATATTAGAAGCAGCAAAGAGACTGAGCAAATCAATTTCATCCTTCTCTTAAACCTTCCACTGACCCCAGGTTATAGTAATTATAAGATGAAATAGACTCTTTTCTTCACTACCCCAAGACCTGACAATCCACTAGTTATACCAACATACCCTAAACATCCAGACACTATCAGTACGATTGATAAAAAAAAAAAAAACTCTTCTGAGCAACTACAGGAGGAAGTGTTAATTCAAGGTAACTTTTAAAAATCAATAAAAATTTTGTTTATAGTTTATCCTAATAATCAATAATGGTACCAAGCCCCATGAACTTTTATAAGATAGAGTCTAATGTGCATGAAAAGCGTAGTAATAATGCCCCTAAAACATTGTATTCCTTGTATATAGATATCTTTATGTTCAAATATCTCTAGTTTTCTTTTATTTCATACAGTTCTCATAAAATTATAAAAACATTTTGTTTTGTAAAGTGAAAAAGCAAACTATAAGCTTCATAAAATTTAACACATTTAGTAGCAACTTTGTGCTTTTATATTTTATTATATATATATTTTTTTCTCAGTCCTGCATAGGGGGTGAACTCAGGGCCTTGCAAATGCTAGGCAAGTGCTCTACCACTGAACTGCTCCCCCAGTTCCTTTTAAATTTTTTAGCTTGAGACAGGGTCTCGCCTCACTAAGCTATGGAGGCTGCCTCTGGCCTTGAACTTGTGCTCCTTCTGCCTCTGCCTTCCAAGTCTCTGGGATTATAGGCATGGGTCCCAGTGCCCTGCTCACAATTTTGTTCTTTTCAAAGTCAATGCAGCAAGTATGTTCTCTGAAGTTCATTTTTTAAGTTTTTCACTGTCTGAAATAGCTATGATGTTTCCTACTGTTAAGTCAGATTTATCTTCATTGAAAAACTGGAATCAGAGGTTCTAAAAGAACTCAAAGATACTTTCTCAACTTCCAGGTTTATCAAGGTAAGACATGACATAAACTGTTTATATGTAAGATAACAGGTTTTTTTGTATATTTTGCAGTACTGAGAGGTTGAACCCAGGATGTTGCACATATTTTGCAAGCACCCACTCACTGAGCTACACTTCCAGCCTCTGCCTTCTTTAAAACTTTTTATCTTGAGGCAGTGTCTCTATAAGTTATGCACGCTGCCTCTGGCTTTGAACTTGCAATCCTCCTGCCTCATCTTCCCAAGGCATGAAACATCATGCCCACTTTAACATAACACTTTAAAAGTAAATCAGAATTTGTCCATCAATCTTTATTCCCAACCAATAATATGAGGGTGAAGATGATTGTAACCCAATGGTATTCAAAGAAAAAAGGATAGTACTATCATAAAGACATTTCCTAGGTATACTTCTCAAGCATTGTAAACATAGAAAATATTCATTTGCTTGTTTATAACCTCTTTGTCAAAATTTTTTCTTTGCGTTTTTCTCTATACTGTGAGTATTTTGATATTGTGCCTAGATTTTTGGAGCTCTTTCTTTACTGTCTTTTTAGACAATCATCCTTTCTGTTTTGTCTCTCTCCCTCTCCTTAGTCCTTTTCTTTTCCCTCTCTCTGCTTCTTTCTTTCCCTCTGCCAGCCTAAATTAGTCAGTGTCAATTAGTAAAGTTCTTATAACTGAGTAGCATTGTTTTGAATTCTTCTATTTTTATTTACATCATTTCATAAATATTTTGCTATTCAGTTTGATTGTCCATGGAGCATAGACTTATAGTAATCATTTAGTGGACACCAGAAATTTTACTTTGTTGGTAGAACACAATTATTTAAATTTTCCATTACTGTTGGCTTCTTATTGTTTTCCTTTTTATTTGTTTGTTGCTTCTGTTTTGCTCCTATAGGTATTGCTACACTGAAGGAAAGACATATCTTTAAAATATTTTCTCTTTGCTATATAGGGAATAATCCTTCTTCCTTAGAACTCCTGTTTGTAGTATCCACCTTTGCCACTCTGATTACTGCCTGACCTTGAGCAACTTTTGCTTAGTAGCCATATCTTCATTGCTTTTGTTGTGGCTTCCAGACATGCTAAGAGTCCATGAATCAATGTGGCTATTTCCATCAGAGTTAGCGTCCTCAGGAATAATGCCCTAGGATGGAGGCAGGAGGCTGATGTTGATGGGGTGCTTATAGGGGTAGGAAGCAGGTAGAGCAGGAATAAACAAGTGAGCAGAAAGTAATAAGCATTTGCACATTTCTTTTCTCTGGGGAGGGAAAACTATATAGTAAAATTTGATATGAAAACTATTTGAGAAAAATTATGGTGGGGCATTGAAACTATCAAGAGCAGTAGAGACAGACATTATATCTATTCTAAATCAAATCTAGATCACATCAACTTTCAAAAGATGAATGGGTTACAACATGCCCAGCATTTATTATTGGTATATGAAGTATTAGTTCATTTCTCTGAATGTCTATTTGGCTATGATGTTTAGATGAATCAGAGAGACAGTTAAAATTCAATATTTCAGTTATATTGCAGTTTGGTTCAGACACCATATAAAGATATAATCCTTATCTCTAATATTTTAAGTCTCTTTATTTATGGCACTATACATTTTTCATTGTATTTTCAAACACTAGTTTCTAAAGGAAATATGCCTTTGGATATCAATTACAAATATAATGTTTCAATAGATTCTCACTGTTGCAGCTGATGTAGATATTAAAAAAAGAAAGCAACTCAAATTGAGCTATTTTAACCATATAGTATGGAAAAAGCAGCACAAGTTTTAAATAAAATTCAAGATTCATATTATTTCATATAATAAAAATGTATTCATACAGTGTGAAAAGATATTCTTTTCTGATTAATTTGATTTCAGTGATAAAAGTCTTCACTCTTAGGGGAAAATAGGGTCAATAGAGAAAGTACCCTTGGGATAATGAAAAAGACTGAGTCTACCTTTCTGTCATAAGCTCAAAGTTGTGCCGAGATAACTTGGTGGTATTCCAGGTTTCAAAACTGGTGACCAAATATTCATTAAACAGCTGACTCCCTTCTCACATCCTGTAAATTTTTTTCATCTTTGCTTTTAGAAGGGCATAACAAATCTACTTTCTTGGACAAAGGAGTTAGGAGAAACAACATGACACAGTAAATACTACCTACAGCATCTCTTAAATTTAACTCTCTGAACTTCAGCTCCTTAAGCTATGAAATTGACTATGAATGCCTTGTTTAATAGGGTTATTGTAAGACTATAGCAAATATATTCCCTATAAATATTAATTCCCTTTTTGTATCCTCCAAGATAATAACTCCTGTTTATATCAGAAAGAAAGGACGAAGAGTCATTTAAAATAGGGATGTCCAACTTCATATGAATGCCTACAGCCATACTACCTGGGTGACCAATCTCATCTGAACTTGGAAGCTAAGCAGGGTCGGGCCTGTTTAGTTTTTGGATGGGAGACTGCCTGGGAACACCAGGTGCTGTAGGCTTAGGAGAAGGACCTGGCAGCCCACTCCCAAAACAATCAGCCACAGAAAACCCTGTGAGTAGCAGAGAAGCACTGACAATAGTGCCAGGCACAGAAAGTGTCAGGGAGTGTTTCATTCTGTTGTACATAGGGTAGATATGAGTTGAACCCAACTTGGTGTCACCTAACAACTTTCTATGAAGAGTCCTAGGTAGTAAGGTGCTCTATGCTTTATGGGCTATAGGGTCCTAATTGCAACTCACCCCTGCAGTTGTAGAGAGAAAGTAATTATAGACAGTATGTAAACAAATGAATGTGGCTTCTATTCAATCAAATAGTATTTATGGAGACTGGAATTTCAATTTCATAGCATTTTCACACAGAAACAATTATTCTTTTGGCTTTTTAAAATCCCCTTTTAATAGGTAATAACTATAGCTCTTGGTAAACACAAAAATATATAATGTGGGATTTGGGCCATGGGCCATAATTTACTAATCCCTGTTTTAGAAAATCAACAAGTGGATGAAAAGATTGTTCACTATCATAAAAGATGTAGGGAAAGCAAGAATGGCAGGAATTTGTAGGGTGTGTAGTAAATCATCATTGCTTTCCCTCTCTATTCTACTTCCCTCATTGGTTTTAATCCACACATCTCTTCCTTGATCTCTCATAGTCCTCATGCTCTGTCCTGTCACATTAATGTAGTACCAGTCTCAGTTATTGGGGTTGGTAGAATGCTGCTCCACACTCTCTGAGGAACCAGAATCAATCCCCAGCACCACAAAAATGGGAGCACATTGCATTCCACTCCTGAAGCAATTCTTAAATAATCAGCCATTGAAAACCCTATGAGGGTCGCTATGGGTCAGAGCCAACTCAACAGCACCTAACAACAACAGTCTGAGTTGTAACAAAACCCCATGCTCCAAGATATGAGCAGAGACTCTTCAGATAGAAAGACCTTGTTTAAGATAAGATGCTTACCTCTCACCTAGATATTTTCATCCTAAGGTCTTCTTTTGTGTTTAGTTTTAATAAAGGAATGGGAAACTATTTAGACAATAATCTATATACCCCATCTTTTGTTTTTCATCCTGTAGTTGCTTCTGTTGAACATCCTTCAGTTTCCCATGAACAAGGCAAAGCAAGGACCTTGAAATTGGAAGATTTGTCATGTAATTGTTGTTTTTACCAAGAAATTGTATAGAATAATATAGAGGTGGAATAAGCCTGAGGATATATTTAATTAAGAAATAAAACTTAGAAATATTTAGAAAAACTTAGGACACATTTAAACATGTACTTGCTTTTCCAAATCTTCCTAGCAAAATAATTTGTGGGATGAGAAGGTACTGAAATTTTATGGGCCCTCACAACCATATAATATATTTCACATTGTTGTTTCCAAAATTGTAGGGCTACAAAGAGCATCCAAATCTGTCATTATTTTATGACCAATACAACAGATTATGATTCAGCTGGCTGTGTTAGAGAGCTGTGGAATAGGAAGTGTTTTGGTTTATTATTTATTTGCAATTTAATTTCTGTGTGAAACATGTTGGCTGTCAGAGGAATAAAATGAAATGATGTGGATCTCATAGGAACAGGATATAAACCATTGGTCTCCCAAGCAGGGGCATGGGATACATACACATCAGAAAATGCCAAGATGAGCCATTGAGGTACAGGAAAAAAATTACAATGTCTACTTAAGTGTACTTTTTTCTTTTTAAATTTTCGTATAGTATAAGTTTCATTTTGGGAATTTCATACAATTGTGTCATATACTTTATGCTTATTCTTTGTGTTTATTAACCCCACATGCTGCTCCTGTTCTCCCTCCCATTAATCTACTCTCCCAGGATAGATTCCCTTGTATTTTCCAATCTTATATACATACATATATGTGTGTGTATATATGTGTATATATGTATATGTATATATACATATGTATATATGTATATGTATATATATACATACATACACACACACACATATATATATGTATACACATTTTTTCTTTTTAAGATAAATCTAGCTTCTGCATATGAGTAAAAATAGGTGGTATTTCTCTTTCTGAATAAAAATAGGTGGTATTTCTCTTTCTGAGTCTGGCTTATTTTGCTTAGAATGATGATCTCCAGTTCCATTCATTGTCCTGCAAATGACATGATTTCATTCTTCTTGATGGCTGAATAATATTCTCTGTGACTATATACCACTTTTTGAAAGTCCATTCTACTCTTGATGGACACCCAGGCTGATCCAATATCCTGGCTATAGTGAACAGTGCTGCATAGAACATGGAAGTGCTGGTATCCCTGTGGTATGATGACTTAGATTCTTTTGGGCATATACTCAGGAGTTGTTGCTGTTGTTAGGTGTCATCTTATTCATATTTTAGCCCATTGTTGCAGACACTGTGTCAATCCATACGATGGAGGGTTTTCCTCTTTTGCATTGACCTGCCACTCTCCCAAACATGATGTCCTTCTCCAGGGATTGTTCTCTCCTGACTACATATCTGAAATATGTAAAACGCAGTCTGGCCATTCTTGCTTCCAAGGAACACTCTGGTTTCACTTCTTCTAGGACAGATCTGTTGGTTCTTTTGGCAGTCCATGGTATATTCAATAGACGTCTCCAGCACCATAATTCAAAAGCATCAATTCTTTTCCTATCTCCCTTGTTCAATGTCCAGCTTTCACAACCATATGATGCCACTGAAAATACCATGGCATGAGTCAGACACACCTTCATCTTCAATGTGACATCTTTGCTTTTCAATACTCTAAAGGGATTTTTTGCCACAGCTTTTCCTAGAGCAATGCGTCTTTTGATTTCTTGACTGCTGCTTCCACGGGTGTTCATTGTACAACCAAGCAAAGCAAAATCTTGGACAACCTCACTCTTTTCTCCACTTATTGTGCAGTTGCATACTGGCCCAGTCATAAGGATTTTTGTTTTGTTGACATTTAGCCACAACCCATATTGAATGCTGTGATCTTTGATCTTCATCAGTAAATGTTTTAAATCCTCTTCACTTTCAGCAAGCAGAGTTGTGTCATCTGCATAATGCAGGTTGTTAATGATTCTTCCTCAATCTTGATGCCACATTCTTCCTCATAAAGTCTAGCTTCTCCGGTTATTTGCTCAGCATATAAATTGAAGAGATATGGTGAAAGTATACAGCCTTGATGCACACCTTTCTCAACTTTGAACCAGGCTGTATATCCTTGTTCTATTTGAACAACTACCTCCTGGTTCACATACAGATTTCTCATGAGTACAATCAGGTGCTCTGGTATTCCCAATTTCTGAAGTGTTATCCATAATTTACTATGATCCACACAGTCAAATGCTTTTGCTGAATTTTATGGTAGTTACAACTTTAGTTTTCTGAGAAACATCCATACTAGTCTCCATAATGACTATACTAATTTACAGCCCCACTAGCAGTGTAACAGGGATCCTTTTCCTCCACATCCTTGCTAGCATTTGTTGTTTTGTCTATGTTAACCAAGATGGAATTTCAGTGTAGTTTTGATCTACATTTCCCTGATGGCTAATAATGTTGAACATTTTTTCACATGTTTATTGGCCATTTGTATTTCATCTTTTGAGAACTATTCAGTTTTATTGCCCATTTATTGATTAGATTATTTTGTGTTTTGTTATTTAATTTTTTAGTACTTTATATATCCCTGATATTAATCTCACTCATATGTATGGCTGGAAAAGATTTCTCCCATTCTGTGGGTTCTTTCTTTACTCTACTGATTGTTTCCTTTGCTGTACAGAAGCTTTTTAATTTCATGCAATCCCATTTGTCAATTCTTGATACTATTTCTTGGGCTATTAGAGTCCTTCTAAGAAAGTTTTTGCCTATGTATATCTGTTGAAGTGTTTTCACAAAACCTGACATAAAATTATATCATAGGGACATAGTAACAAAAACAAAGTGGTAAAAAAAATGGAAATGAAGATCAATAGAATAGAATAAAGGACCCAGAAATAAACCTACACAGCTATACCACCTATTTTTTGACAAAGGTGCCAAAGACATACACTGGAGAAAAGACAGCCTCTTCAACAAATGGTTCTGGGAAAACTGGACATCCACATGTGGAAGAATGAAAGTAGATCCACTTTGTACAAAAAACCAATTCAAAATGTCTCAAAGTTCTTAATGTAAAAGCAAAAAGTTTGAAACTACTAGAAGAAAATGTAGGGAAATCATTTCACCAACCATGACTTCATCAACCTACCACAATTCTTTTTGTGGTGAGAATCTTAAAAATCTATTTTTTAAGCAACTAAAAATATATAATACGTTATTTCATTTTGTTTTCCTTTGGTTTAGCTTTTTGTTGTTTTCTTTCCTGTGCAACACATTATTTTTAACTATGGTCACCATGCTGTTTCTTTCAATCTAACTGAAACTTTGTACCCTGGAATCAACATCTCTTCTTCCTCACACATTCCACCCCCAGCCTCTGGAAACCACCAATCTACTCTCTGTTTCTCAAACTGACTTTTCAGATTCCACATTTAAAGATCATATAGTATTTGTCCTTCTGTGTCTGGCTTATTTCACTTTTATTAGTATGTCATATCACATTCATTGATTCATTTTGTTAACATGGTATATCATATTTATTGATTCACATATGTGGAATCATTCTTCCATCTTTGAGGTAAATTCCACTTAATTGTGATGAATAATACCTTTACTGTTCTACTAAGTTCAATTTGTTAGTGTAAGTGTTGAGGATTTTTGCATCTATGTTTTTCAAGAATATTGGCATACAGTTTTCTTTTCTTAGAATGTTATATGGCCTTGTGAATGGGTGTGGAAGTATTCTATTCCCTTTAGTGTTCTGGAAGATTTTGAGAAGGATTGTTATCGTTCTTTAAATATTTGCCACAACTCCGCCGTGAAGCCATCCAGTTGCAGGCTGTTCTTTGATAGGATACTTTTTATTGTTTATTAGATTTCCTTACTCATTATTGGCCTGTTCAGATTTTCTATTTATTCCCCATCCCATCTCAATAGATTGTATATTTCTAGGAATTCACTGCTTCAAGGTTAGCAAAATTGCTGATGTCTAGCTGTTCCACTCCCAAAGCAATCATGAAGCAATCAGCCATTGAAAACTCCATGAATAGCAGACAAGCACTGTTAGTGCCTAACAGTGTCAGGAAGTGTTTCATTCTGTTATATATAGGGTTGCTATGAGTCAAACTCAAATCAATGGCACCTAACAACAACAATAAACTGTTCATAGTAGAAATCTCTTATGGCTCTTTACCTTTCTGTGTAATCGGTTGTAGTGGTTCCATTTTCACTTCTAATTTTGTTCATTTGAGTCATCCCTCTTTTTTTCTTTGTTAGGCAGACTTGTTAAATGTGCTTATCTTTTAAAAAAAAAAAACCTTCTATCTTTTTAAATCTTTTAAATTCTGATCTTTCTTATCTTCTTGCTTCTGTTGTTTTGGCTTATTTTGGGTTTTGTTGTTGCATTTCTTTTTTTTTTTTTTCTAGTTTCTTGAGGTGTGAGTTAAGGTTGTTTATGTAAGATCTTTTGTCCCCTTCCTCTTTGGTGTTTACTGATATAAACTTCTGTCTCATGATTGCTTTTGTTGCATCCCATAGTTTTTGTAGAATGTGTTTACATTTTCATTTGTCTCAAGATATTTTTGACTTTTCCTTTTAATTTACTAGTTGACCCATTGTTTACTCAGAAGTATGTAGTTTAATGTCCACATATTTGTGAGTTTTCTGAAATTCCTTCAATTGTTGTCTCATGCCTTTTTGTCCAGAAAAAATAATTGATATGGTTTTAATCTTCTTAAATTTCTTGAAAAAATTTTTATGAGTTAACATATATTCTGCCACGGAGAATTCCAACTGCAGTTAAGAATATATTCTGTTCTTTGGGAATGTAATATTCCGTATATGTCTATTAGGTCCATTTGATCTAACACAGTGATTCCCAACCGTATTGGCACTAGGGACCAGTTTTCATGAAAGACAATTTTTCCACTGATGTTTGTGGGAGGAATGCTGATCTGACAGAAGGTAGAGTTCAGAGAGTAATTTGACTGATGGAGAGCAGCTGCAAATATAGATGTAAATATGAATGGGACCTATTATCTGCCGGTGGTTGGAAATGCCTGGTCTAAAGCATAGTTCAAATCTAATGTTTTCTTATTGATTTTCTATCTGTATGATCTGTCCAATGTTGAAAATAGGATACTGCAATCTATCTCTCCCTTCAGGGTATTAATATTTGCTTTTATATATTTAGGTGCTCAGATATTGGGTACATACATATTTAGGGTTGATATAATTTCTTTTTGCTATCTGTTTTATTGTTGTTGTTTGTTTGTTTGTCTTATTTGGAGACAGGATCTCACTATGAAGCCCACCAGGTTCATCTTGAACTCATGATCCTCCTGCCTCATCCTCCAAAGTGCTGGGTTTATAGGCATATACCACCCCACCCAGCCCTAAGATTACTATAACTTCTCAATGAGTTGATATTATGCTTATGTAGTGATTTTTCTTTGTATCTTTTTATAGTTTTTAAAATTTTATTTTGTCTGATATACATATATCTACCTCTGTTAGCCAAGTAAAAAAACACCTGAGATAATCGCTACAAAAAGAAGAAAGGTTTGTTTGACTTACAGTTTTGGAGGTTTCAGTCCATGGCCAGTTGCCTCCACTGCTTTTGGCAGTGGTAGGGCAGTACCTCATGACAGGAGCAAGTGGAAGAGGAAACTCACACAACTCATAGCAAAGAACAAAAGAGAAAGTGGAAGAGACCAGGGTTCCACAATCCCCTTTGAGGGCATAGCCCCAGTGACTTAAAACCTCCCACTAGGCCCTATTTCCTAAAGGCTCACATACCAGCCAGTAGCACCATGAGCTGAGGAATAATCCTTTAATCCATGGGCATTTGGGGATATTTCAAATACAGACCATAACATTTATCTGCTCTCTTTTGATATCTATTTGCATGGAATTTCTTTTTTAATCCCTTCTCTTTCAGTCTATGTGGGTCCTCACAGGTGAAGTGAGGCTGTTATAGGTAGATTATTGTTGAGTCATATTTTTTATCCATTCAGTCACTTGATATTTTTTGACTAAAGAATTTAGCGCATCTACCTTCAAAGTAATTATTGATACTGAAAGACCCCAAAGACCCCACCTAAAACTGTAACTGCCTGGGACGGCTGGCCCCAATTCCAGGAAAGTGGGCCAGGACAGAAAGTCCCATATCAGAAAGTACCAGAGGGAGGGAAAGTCCTGTATCAGATCTGGCAATAACTGCGAACCACGCTTTTTGAAAGAACCGTGCTTTTTGAAATCCCCGCCACAACCCCCTGACATGTTTTCCCGCCACAACCCCGCGCCTTTTGAAATTCCCCGCCACGACCCCTGATATGTTTTGAAACGACCAATAACCATGCTTCTGCTTCTGTAACCGCGCTTTTGCCTATAAAAGAACAATCGCCCTTTGCCCGGGACGCCCCAGTCGTCCAAAGACTGGAGCGACCGCAGGCGCCTGTGTGAACAATAAAGCTGCCTCTTGCATTTGCATCCTGTGGCTCGACTTTGGTCCTTGGTCTTGGTCTCCATCTGTGAAGGATACCCTCCGGGGGTCTTTCAATACATAAGGATTTAGTTTACATTTTATTGTTTTCTGGTTAATTCATAGATCCTTTTCTCCTCTTTTCCTGTCATATTGTCTTCCTTCGTGGTTTGATTATTTTCTCTAGTGATATGCTTTGAATACTTTCTTTTTGTATTTAGTGTATCTCCTAAGGGTTTTTGCTTTGTGGTTACCATGAAGTTTACATAAAACATGTATATAAATAATAGGCATTTTAAGCTGATTACAACTCGTTTTAGCCTGCAGCCATAGCCCTGTGGCATCTGATCCTATCAGATCTCTGAAGCTAAGCAGGGACAGGCCTGGTTAGTACTTGGATGGGACACTGCCTGGGAACACCAGATGCTATAGGCTTGGGAGAAGGACCTGGCAACCCACTCTCAAAAGTCAATCTGCCATTGAAAACCCTAAGAACAGCAGAGAAGCACTGACAATAGTGTTTCGCCTGTTATACACAGGGTCACTATGAGTTGGATACTGACTCGACAGCACCTAACAACAACAACTTGTTTGCACATAGTCTACACTTTGACTTTTTCCCCCAGTTTGTTTTGGATGATACTTTTTTTTCTTTTATAGTTTAGGTACCTTAACAAAATATTGTAGCTATGGTTGTCTTCAATTGTTTTGTCATTTAACTCTCATATTAGACATTTAAGAGATTTCATACTAACATTGTATAGTTCTGAGTTTTATTATGTACACTACCTGCTTACTTTTACCAGTGTGTTTTATATTTTATGTAGATAATTAGTAGCCTTTTCTTTTAGCTTGAATGAACCATTATTAACATTCCTTCTGCCAGGCTTGGTGGCACACACCTTTAATCTCAGTGACATGGGAAGCAGAGGCAAGAGGATCAGAAGTTTGAGAACAGAGGCAGCCTGAGTAATTTAGTGAGAGCCTGTCTCCAAATACAAAGAACAAATGGGCTGAGGTTAAGCCTCAGTGTTTCAGCACTTGCAAAAACCATGCATGAGACGCCAGGTTCAACTCTCCAGGTGCATGTGTGTGCGGACACATACACACACACACACACTTAAAAAACAAAAAGAAAAATGAAAACAAAAATGAAAACAAAAAACTTCTTCTGAGGGTAGTCTGTTGGTGATAATTTCCCTTAGCTTTTGTTTGAGAAAACTTTTACCTACTTTTTATTTCTAAAGGATAGGAAGATTGTTGGTTATCATATTCTTGATGGGAAGTAGGTTTTTTTTCCAGATTTTTTAATATGTAACCCTCCTCTCTTCTGGCCTACAGGGTTTCTATTTTTAAAATCTATTAATAGTCCTTTGAAGACCCCCTTGTATGTAACACATTCTTCCTTGATGTTTTCAGTATTTCCTATTTCTCTTTAACTTTTGACAATTTGAATATAATATGTCTTGGTGTGAATCTCTTTAGAGTCATCCTACTAGGTACCCATTGAGATTCTTGGTTCTTCCCCAGACTTGGAAAGTTTTTGCTATTATGTCTTCAAATGTATTTCCTATCCCATTCTTTCTCTTCTCCTGGCAATCTAAAAGTATACACATTATTCTACTGATGACTCCACTTAAATCCCTTAAGTGGTCTTTACTCTTTTTCCTTCTTTGTTCTTTTTGCTATTTAGACTGTAGGATTTCTAATGACCTGCCTTCAAATTCATGAATATTTTCTTCTGCATGATCTGGTGTGCTATTGAAGCCTTCTATTAAAGTTTTCAGTTCAGTTATTGTATTCTTCATCTGAATAACTTCTGTTTGGTACTTTTAAATATTCTCTAGCTCTGCTGGAATTCTCTATTTTTACAAAGTTCATGCATTGCTTTCCTTATGTCAGTAAGCATCTCTATAGCTATCCTTGGACTATCATTGTTAGGTAAGTAATGTGTCACTATTTCATTAAAATCAGATTCCAGAGACTTACCTTGTTTTATTTGGAACATATTCTTTCCTTTTCATTCCAATCAAATCATCTCTCCCAGTCTGGTTTTATGATGATCTGGTGTAGGAGATATTCTTCTCCTATCAGCCTGGCCAGAGATTCTAGGTGCCTCTCAACTCTGGGTGTTTGTCCAGTTGCCTCTTTTTGTTGTTATTGTTCCCTAACAAATTGTTGCTGTTGTTGTTAGGAACCATTGAGTCACTTCTAAGTCCATCTTGATTTTCCACTAGTTCTATGTCTATATACTGCTGCAGTATCTTTAGAATGATCTTTAACAAAATTTTCCTTGCATGTGATATTAATAATACCATTCAATAATTTCCATATTTGGTTGGGAATAAGCCCAAATATAGATCTTTCTTCAGAATAGGAACAAATATAGATCTCTTCAGTTGGCCAGGTAGCTGTTTTCCAAATCTCTTGGTATAAACAAGAAAGCACCTCCAGTGTTGCATCTGTTTGTTGAAATATCTCTATTGGTATTCCATTAATTCCTGGAGCCTTGTGTCTCACCAATTCCTTTAAGGCAGCTTCTACTTTGTCCTTCATTACCATGAGTTCTTAATTATATGAAACCTGCTGAAATGGTTGGTCATCCACCAATTCTTTTTGGTATAATGACTCTGTATATTTCTTCCATCTTCTTTAGATGTTTCCTACACTGTTTAATATTACTCTGTAGAATTTCTCATTATTGCCACTCAAGGTTTGAATTTTCTCTTCAATTATTTGAGCTTGAGAAAAAGAGAATGTGTTTTTCCCATTTGGTGTTCTATCTCCAGCTCTTGCCTATGTCATTATAATATTTTATTTTGTCTTCTGGAGCTGCCTTTTGAAATCTTCTGGTATGAACTTCATACTGTGTTTGCATATTGCTATAATGCTGATATCTATGTGACTGGTATTATAGATACCAGCAGGGTCATTCATGGTGTACAGGATTTAGCTGAGCTTCTAGACTAAGACAGACTAGGGAGAAGGATATGGATAACCCACTCCTGAAATAGCCATTGAAACCCCTATGAATAGCAGAGAAACACTGTCAGATATAGTCCCAGAAAAAGAGCCTCCCAGATTGGAAGGCACTCCCAGATTGGACGGAAGAGTTGCCTCCCCAAGCCGATTGTACCTTAATAACAGAAATGGAGTAAAGACATAGGACCTCCATTTGTGTATGTGGCACAACTCAAAATGAAAAGGAATGACTTTAAACATCTACTAATAATTGGAATATGGAATGTACATAGTATGAATCATGGAAAATTAGAAATTGTCAAAATAGAAATATAGCACATAAACATCAACATTCTAGGCATTGGTGAGCTAAAATGGACTGGCATGGGCCATTTGAATCAGATAATCATATGGCCTACTATGCCAGGAATGGCAAAGTAAAGACAAATGAGGTTGCATTCATCATCAAAAAAGATATCTCAAGCCCTGTCCTGAAGTACAGTGCTGTTAATGATAGAATAACAGCCTTACAACTACAAAGATGGCCAGTTAATATGACTATTATTCAAATTTACATACCTACCACCGAGGTCGCAAATGAAGATAGGAAAGATTTTTACCAGTTTCAGCAATCTGAAATAGATCAAACATGCAATCAAGATAATTACTGGTGACTGGAATGCAAAAATTGGAAACAAAGAAGGCTCAATAGCTGGAAAATATGGCCCTGGTGACAAAAATATTACTGGAGAGCACATGATAGAATTTTGCCAGACCAATGACCTTTTCATTGCAAATACTTTTTTTCACCAACATAAACAGCAACTATACACATGGAAATAGCCACATGGAATATACAAGAACCAAACTGACTGCATTTGTGGAAAGAGACAATGGAAAATCCTAGTATCAAAAGCCAGAACATGACCAAGTGCTGATTGTGTGTGAGACCATCAACTGCTCATATACTGGTCCAAACTGAAACTGAAGAAAATTAGAACAAGTGTATGAGAGCCAAGGTATAACCTTGAGTATATCCCATCTGAGTTCAGTGACCACCTCAAGAACAGGTTTGATGCCTTAGACATTAATGATTGAAGACCAGATGAATTGTGGCATGACATCAAAGACATCATTTATGAGGAAAGCAAAAGGTTATTTAAAAGACAGGAAAAAAAGAGAAGACCAAATTACATGTTAAAAGAAACTCTGAACCTTGCACTTGAACATGCCTAACAAATTAGAGAATGTCAAGTCATGCTATTGCCTTGAGACAGGTGTGATAGAAGTCAGTTCCTTGGGATACAGCTGGAGAGGCTGGAATGTCAGATGTATGTTCCATTTTTTTCTTTCCTTGCAGAGAAGCCAAAAATCAAAATTTTTCCCCAACTCATTCTACCCTAAACAAAGAAAAGGATCTGAGTCAGGTGCTTGTCCTCTTGATCACACTGCTTTCTACCAAACTGGGGAGATAACTGTGAAACAGTTTCATGTTTAAAAGTCACCTTTTTGTTCTCTGTGGTATAGGAGACTCAAGAATGCAGAGCTCTGCCAACTCCCATAGCTAAGTGATTTATCAGCTAGTTACTCCAGTGAAGGCTATAAAAGTCAGAGTGCTTGGCATATATAGAAACTATTGCCAGGGACAGTATGCAAATCTAGGCTTATTGCTGGAACAAGCCAGGAAAGAAATCACAGGTAGTGCTTACCCTCCTGTTAGAGAAAGCAGCAGTTCTTACACACTCCTAACAGGAGGAGACTCATGACCTGTACTCATTATTGAACCAAGCCAGGAAGAAGGTGGAGAGGAAGATCAGTTTTCTATGATCTACCCTATGATCTACCCTATGAGAGGGTGCAGGAGTTTGCCTCTAGAGCAAACCAGACACTGGCTGTGTGAGAGTGTCATCCCTTTAGTTCTTGCTGCCAGAGACCTCCAACCTCTTTCTATAGAGAGATTTCAGAACTAGGATTATCTCTGGAACAAGCACAGGAATAAGGTTCAGGGAGTGCCCACTCTCCTATTCACACAAAGAGAAATCTCACATCCTTCTAAAAAGAAATATCATCACCGTTTCGATCCATAGTTATCACTGAAGCAAACCAGGGAAGAAGAGGCAGGGAGTTCACCTTTCACCATTAGGTACAAAGAAGTCCTCCAGCAGCCTCCCTCTAATGAGAAACTTCCATAATTTATCTCAGAAGCAAGCCAGGGAAGAAGGTATGATGAGTGCTGCCCTCCTGTTCCTGCTGGCAGAAGACTCTTACTTCTTTCCATAGAGATTATAGGACTGGAATTATTACTGGGGCAATCTGAGAAGTAAGCACAGGAACTATCCACTCTCCTGATAAAGCAAGCAGAAGTTTCATATCTTGTTTACCAGGGGAAGCCTTCTGGTCAGGAGTTATCACTAAAGCAAGCCAGGGAAGATGGTGCAGAGTGCCATCCTCTTGTTCTCACTGGCAGTTGCCTCCAACCTCTTTCCATGTAAAGATCCTAGGGCTGGAATTTTCAGTGGTTCAAGCCAGGGATGATGACATGGAGAATGCCATCCATCCTGTTTAGGTTGGAGGACATTTATTCATTATCTAATACATAGATTCTCAGATACTAACTTGTTAGAGGCTAGAAATACAGGGATCTGCTGGAGAAGTGTATGACCAAACTGTATCCAGGGGGAAGGGGAAAACTGGACTGATTCTGGGAGCTACAGCTACTGAGAGTGGGTTCACTTTGACAACTTCATTAGTTACTGCGCTTGAGGTAAATCCGCAGATGCCATGTCTCTGTTCCTCTAGCACTATGATTTAGCAGTCAAACTCTCTGGAAGGAACTACAAAAGTTGGGTACTGTATGTGTGATACAAGCACCTCATTCCTTGGAAAAAAGTTGGAAGTTGGAATTTCCTTCCTGAGGATAAAGTGAGATCCTCAAGATGAGGTTAGTGCACAGTACATTTCTGCACTTCATACCCATTTTTATTGGAGATTTTCTGTCTTCAGTTGTATAAAAATCTTACAGCTGGATTCTAGCTCTTTGGAGAAAACTCCAAAGAGGTTTACTCAATGCGTCTGTGAGAGGAGGAATATCCAAAGCCTCCTATTTTGACCTTTAAAAAAGTCAGTGTATAATATCATTTATGTAATAAGGTAGTGCAAAGTTATGTGTATATAATTTATAAATAACTTTTCCAAGATACATGTGAAAGGATGTGTGTTCTAAAAGGTTTTGTCAGTAAGAGGGAGTTCACAATAAAAAAAAATTATAGGAGAATTTTTGAAATAACAAGCTCAGTTAAATAAGTGAAATACCATAAATCACAGGAATAATCTTATTTTATGTGTATATTGTCACCAGTGAAAGTGACTTTAACTTGTCTACCTTAGAGATGATATGCTCATTAGATGATCACAAAGCAACCAGATTTGCATATGACCTATAAATGTGCCATAATACCAGTAACTTGAAAACTGACTTCTGATGAACATCAAAATAACCTAATATTAACAAATATGTGGAAAGTACTTTCTGTCAAACAAAATTATACCAATTATAGTCATTACCATGTTCATAAATTGGAAAACTGAATATTGTTAGTCAATTCTTCTCCAGAATGATCGATCAATTATATGTAATCCCAATCAAAATCCCAGCAATCTTTTTTCAGTAGAAATTGATAGTTGGATTCTAAAATTTGTATGGAAATATAGTGGAACTAAGAGAGATAAAATAAGATTTTAAAATGTTGAAGGTCTTATACTGTCTTTTTTTCCCCAAGACTCCCTATAAAGCTATAGTGATCAAGACGTAATAGTAGAGAAATAATTCAATGATATGTAGTAGGCTAGAAATAAACCCACTTATATATCTATTAATTTTTAGTAAAGATATAAAGATAATTCAACAGGAAAAGTATTTTCAACAGATGATACTAGAACTGAATGTACATGTTGGAAATAATGAACTCTATATCCAGATGGGGAAAAATAATCTTTCATCTCTATGTCATGACATATTCAAAAAAATTTACACAAACTGGATTACTTATCTAAGTGCAAAAGCTAAAGCTATAAAATTTCTTGAGAAACAGATAGGAGAAAAACTTTGTAACCTTGTCTAGGCAAATATTTCTCCGGACACAAAAAAGATTGAATGATAAGAAACAAACAAAAAAAATGATAAATTGACTTCATCAAAATTATTTTTTTCTCATGAAAGAATCACCATTATGAAAATGAAAATACAGAAACAGACTGGCCAGGGAGGGGCAATAGGTATAATACACATCCCATATGATTTATATCCAAATTATTTAAAAAGAACTCTCAACTCAATAATAAAAAAAAGCTAATACAAAGTGATAAAAAAATTAATAATACATTTCACAAAACATATACAAAAGGCCATCTATGACAGGAAATAGGCCTCACATCATTTGTCATCAGAGAAATACAAATTAAAACCCAACAAGATCCTACACACTAATTAGAATGGCTAAGGTTGAAAATAATGGGGTTATAGGCACTAGAGAGGATATGGATCAATTGTGTGAAATTATCATTTATGGCTGGTAGGAGAAGAAAATGGTATAAACTTCTTGGAAATTAGTTCATCTATTTCTTATAAAACTACACATATTTATACCATATGACTTAGTAATTCCACTCTTAGTATTTAGCAAAGAGAATTTAAAATACATACCCCCTCCCAAAGACTCATATACAAATAGTCATAGTAGCTTTGGGCATTGTAAATAATTGAAATATTCATCAACAAGTAAATGGATAAGTTGTAGAGTATATCCAACATGGAATATTATTCAATACAAAAGAAAAACATATGGATACCTACAACAACATGGATAAATTTCAAAAACGTTAAACTGAGTGTAAGAAGCCAGATACCAAAGAGTACTATTGTTACTATTGTAGGTTTCCAATTATGTGAAATTCTAAAAGAGACAGAACTAATCTCTCTCCTCCCTTTCCTCCTCCTCTTCCTTCTCTTCCTCCTCTTCCTCTTCCTCCTATTCTTTTCTCTCCCTCCCTCTCTCTTTCCCTCTCTCTCTCCCTCTTCTCTCTCTCTCTCATCTTTTTTCTTTTTCCTTTTTCTTCTTTTTGAGACATCTTGCTCTGTAGACCAGGCTGACCCCAAATTTGCAATCCTCCTGTCTCACCCTTCTGAGTGCTGGGATTAGATGCATGCACCACTACTGTCTCTTAACAGAAAGCAAGCCTGTGATTCCCTGGGTTGCTGGGATTAAGCAGAAAACCCTTGACTACAAAGAATTCAGGAGAACTTTATGAGACTATGAAAATGCTTTATATCCCTCTTAGATGGGTGGTTATCAAAATTCATTAAACTCTGTACTTAAAATGAGGGCCTTTATTGCATATTAATTATATATCAATAAGATCTATTTTTTAAATAACATATTATTCGTAGAAATTACAGACTTAGCATATTTACTTGCTAGTTTTCTCATTTATTATCTGCTTCTCTCAAAAAACTTCAAGTTTCATGAAGAAATGGACTATATCCCATTTTATTATTTACTGTGCATATTAGACCTTGCCTAAGTCAAAAAAACAAAGGCATTCAATAAATACTTCCTGAATAAATAAATGCATAAATGAGTGAATGAATTCTCATTTGCCATCTCATGCTTCTTCTGCACCATGGTTTTCTTATCTCAACCCATCATCAATAAGTGTATTAATTTCCCTTATTTCTTGAATTTAATTATAAAATAAATGAAATCCACACACCATCTGGGAATTGTTGGACTTTTGGATCTAGACAGACTTGTCTCCAAAACAATTCATGGGGACAATAACACATAGTCTAAACCCATCTGTTATGGGTTGAATATGAAATGTTTCCCCACAGTCTCATGTGTTAACCACTTGGTTCTTAGCTGGTGGCATTATTTTGGGCGGTGGAGTAAATTTTATAATGTGGAGCCAGGCTGGGTGAAGTAGGTCACTGAGGGCATGCTTTTGAAGGTTATACTTGATCCCTGGTCCCTTTCTCTCCCCCTTCTCTCTCCCTCTGCTTCCAAGCCTCCATGAGGCGAGTATCTCTGCAACATGCTCCCACTGCCATGATGTTCTCCATCACTATGGGCCCCAAATCAACAAAGCTAGGGATTGTGGACTGAAACCTCTGAAACTATGAGCTAAGATCACTCTCTCCCTGCCTTAAGGTGTTTATGTCCGGCACTTTTGTCACCATGATGTAAGGTCTGTTATAGACTTAAATACTACCTCAACTAGGCAGATAGGTATCTCCTTTCATGGAGACTTTTAACCCATGGACTGTCTAATCCCCCTTCATCTATGAATGAGAGACAAGCCAAATTCGAACCCCAGAGACCCAAGCTAGTTGAACACTAAATATTCAGAAAGTCTAATACACACACAACTGCCCTGGATGAATGACATTTTTTGGTGGAAATCAAGCATAGGAGCCCATAATCCATGAAAGGAATAAAAAGTGGTTGTATAATGGGAACAGCAAACAATCCTTAAAAAACTAACTTACACTGAAAGCAGGGTTAAAATGTCAGAAGTGTTAAGTATCTCATTGTGTCCCTGATATCACTGGAGAAATGGTGAGGACAGAGGGCTCCCAATGCATATGGTATGTGATCTATACAATGTAGTACCAATCCCGGAGATTAGGGCTTCCTCCCTTGATTCCTGGGTTGCACTAGGTTTTGGAGTAGGAGAGGAGGAAATTGCTCCTATGGACAAAACCAAGAAACTCAGAGCAATGTGGACAGAGGGAAACAAAGAGGCCAGAAATTCTGCCTGAATCTTTACATGTAGGTTCTGTAAGGATTGCTTCTTTTTTAAAGCCTAAAGATTGGCAAGGACACAGCAATAGATGGTACAGGGATATTTGCCACTAAGAGTTGGCTCAAAACAAAAAACAATGAAGACAGCTGAGCAGAATTGGGAAATAGTTAAATAGAGGGGTGGGCTACTGTAGGAATACATCACAGTAATATTTATCACTCTCAAGAAGAGGGGGGACTTCTGAAAGGGATAACAGGATTAGCAAGAGGGAGAGATGAGTAGGAAAGACGAGGGAGAAAGTCATAATGGCCCACAGTATTTTGGACACTAAATAGAACCTTGAGATTTCAGTACACAGAAGCTTGATAATAATGTAATTTATTTTTCTCTCTCCTAAATCTTTTCCTGACACACATTTCAATTATGTCTGAAAATGGCTCTAGAATAGACAGTTCAGGTGTGATTATCACATCTTAAGGAAGTCAGCTGTTAAGGTCTTAAAGAGGGCAGTGGCTTTTTTAGCTCTTAAAAATGATTACTTTTCAGTGATAGGAATAGCGGTTTTAGTTGCCATAATTCAAGCTCTTATTAGGTTATGCTGCTTTCAGAGAACTGACCAAGTTTTTGATTAAAATAAGCTTCCCTCATTCCACTAAGAGTGTAAACTGAAACTTCTTCCTGAACACCAGGCATCTGGTTAAAGTTTTTTTTGTTGTTGTTGTTGATGTTTAGGTGACTTCCAGCTTCAGCCTCCAGAATAGGTGGCATTACAAGCACATGCCACTGTGCCCAGCTAGGATTTGCCATTTTTAACAGTGAAAAGAAAATTCAATGAATTTATTAACAAAGCACAATCTAGGTTAATGTTTTTTTAAATACGCAACTCCAATAAAGATTTGGAAAAATGTCATTTGTATCAAAGCCAAGAGAAATGGATTCTGGAAGACTGTGGCTGATAGTAAAATGGCCCAGTAGCTTGTGTCCAACAAATTGTTATTATACTTGGACCTCAAGGGTACAAATTTGGCATCTTACTGTCTATAGAAAACCAATGAGACCCTGTCAAAATGAGAAAGGGTGGGAGAAAGCAACTCTTTCCATGCTCAAGGCCAATCCTATGTGCTTTATATTATGACTAGCAGGAGCCTTCACCCTTGTTTCTGTCAGTTTCCACTTATCTATAAGAGTGAACGACTGGATTCACATCTTGCCAGAACTGGCATAGATTTTAATATGCACATCTTCTCCAACCCTGGTTCTATACATGTCAGATCTTCTTGGTTCCTTGGAGTGCTCTTATACAATGATTGCAGAGTCAGGCTCCATTTTGACCTTCAGTTTTAGGCTCTGCTCAAATTCTCAAACTCTGGAAGCTTCCACCATCCTCCCTCCCCATATGCTTGTTCTTCCTTTTGATCTCAGCTGTACTTCTATTGCATAACCCCACATTCTTCACTGAAAGTCCTGCTTTGGGCTAACATAGGCCTTCAGGGAATATTTACCAGATGGCATCCTCCTGACAGCAGTCATTTCTGTTTCTTAACATTACCAGGAAATAAAAATGAGATTATACTTAGATATTCAGGATTAATCATTCTTCAAAGTAATTTATTTGGAAGTAATATATGTCCATAGTAAAATTTTAGTCAACAGATACGAAAATAAAAATTACTTGTTGTCTTCCTTTTATTAGTATTATGACATTAAACATTTTGATATATTTCATTTTATTGCTTTTCTTTAATACTTTTCTTTTTAGCACAATCACAGTCACATTGCACATGAAATTTTATATTCTGCTTTCCACTCAACATTATGTGGTACTAAATTTTTCAGTGACTAATAATCATACTTTAATGAGTAAACTGATATCCTAACAAGTAGGTATAATACTATCTATCCAATGTTTCTTTTTTTGGATGGAGATTTAGTTTGTTTTCAAGATTTGAATACTATAAGTAAAATTGTGACAAACATGCAATGTATAAATATGCATGAATTTCAGATTGGCCAATGTATGTTTTAGGATTCCCATAAGTAAAATTATTGAGTAAGAGTGAAGACATTTTTGTGGCACATCATGTATTTGCCAAACTTCTTTCCAAAAGGGGTAAAAATCTATGCCAGGAGAGTAATCCTGCCTGTATTTCCACTTTAAGATAGATCAAAATAGATCAAGCTCCACATAGAAGTTGGAATAAAAGGATATTTTAAGTGACTTTTGCTGCTCCCACTATCTTTCACTTAGAACTAAATGTGTCATATATTCTGCCCAGCTATGTCAAGTCTTTTCTGAGCTATTGTTATACATAAATTAATTACCTTGGTATACTTTCTACAATAAGGAGAGATATAAGTAACTATAAGAATACATACATTTGCCAACCAACTATAAGGAAGGCTTCTGAAACATTTTAAAGATTTTTTTGTGGACATGATCTTTTGGGTCTATGCTTTGTACTTTGTTGTTGTTAGGTGCTATCAAGTTGTGTCCAACTCATAGCGACCCTTACAGGGTCTTCAATGGTGATTGTTTCAGGATTTCCTCAGGAGTGGATTGCCATATCCTTCTCCCATTTGGGGGGGTGCTGGGAATTGAATTTGGGACCTCAGAGACTGCAGAGCAGTGCTCTACCAAGTGAGCTAAACCCCAGCCAGTATACTTTGTACTTTAGGTGCCAATTAATACCTAATTGAAAAACAAGTTCAAATTTTTTCTAAAAATCCATATAGGGAAAATTGCTGTTTTACTCTCATAGATGGACAATGCACAATTGGCATGGTACATAGGTCTAAACATTTTGAAAAACATACAAAAATTGGTTATCAAGGAAAAAAACCACTAATATGCTGGAATTCAGTAGTTTTACCCCTAAAATTCCATTCTAGAGAAAAATGTTTATTACTGCTAAATGTCCAAAAACAACTTCAAGATTTGAGAGTAGAGAAGTGATTATACAATTCATGGAAAAACAGCTGAATAGTAGTAGAAGGAGACATTTATGATATTTTCCTGCCTTGAATCTAAAGCCTCTTTTGGTAGTAACAATTACTAAATTGTAATTGTTCTTGTTGTTAGGTGCCATCAAGTCAGGCCCAACTCATAGTGATAATATGTACAACAGAATGAAACATTTCACAATTCTGTGCAAAGCACATGATTGTTTTAAGGTTTAAGATCATTTTTATACCACAGATGCAAGGCTGGTTTCACATACGGAAATCAATTAATGTAATCGAACATATCAAGAAACTGACAAACAAAAACCACATGATCATCTCAATTGATGCTGAAAAGGCCTTCGATAAAGTGCAACACTTTTTCATGATAAAAACACTGGAGAAAATAGGTATAACAGGCAAATACCTTAATTTCATAAAAGCCACTTATGACAAACCTACAGCCAACATTATATTAAATGGAGAAAAACTAAAACCATTTCCTCTTAGATCTGGAACAAGACAAGGATGTCCTCTCTTTCCTATTCTATTCAACATAGTAATTGAAGTTCTGGCCAGGGCAATCAGACAAGAGAAAGAAATAAAAGGGATACAGATTGGCAAGGAAGAGGTCAAATTATCATTATTTGCAGATGATATGATTTTATACTTGAAAGACCCCAAAACCTCAATCAGAAAACTTCTGGATCTAGTTAACTCCTTCAGCAAAGTTGCAGGCTACAAAATTAACACACAAAAATCAATAGCTTTTCTTTACACCAATTCCAAACAAGAAGAGAAGGAAATTTCAGGAAAGATACCATTCATGATAACCCACCAGAAAATTAAATACCTTGGAATCAATCTAACCAAAGACCCTTCAGATCTCTACAAGGAAAATTTCAAAACATT
>VMDO01017057.1:33981-46045 GCA_007922755.1 Pedetes capensis | reverse complement strand
GAAGGCAGCTCGAGAAGACAAAAACAAATATTATAATGACATGTGCAAAGACCTGGAGGCAGAAAACCAAAAGGGAAGAACACGCTCTGTGTTTCTCAAGCTTAAGGGAGTGAAGAAAAAATTCAAGCCTCGAGTGTCAATTGTGAAATATTCTACAGGGAAAATATTAAATGATGCAGGAAACATCAAAAGAAGATGGGAAGAATACACAGAGTCATTATACAAGAAAGAATTGGTAGATGACCAACCATTCCAAGAGGTTGCATATGAAGAGGAACCAATGGCGTTGAAGGACAAAGTGGAAGCTGCCTTGAAAGAACTGGTGAAACACAAGGCTCCAGGAATTGATGGGATACCAATAGAGATGTTTCAACAAACAGATGCAGCACTGGAGGTGTTAACATGCTTATGGAAACACATTTGGAAAACAGCTACATGGCCAACTGACTGGAAGAGATCCATATTTGTGCCTATTCCCAAAAAAGGGGATCCAACTGAATGTGCAAACTATCGCACAATATGATTAATAACACACACCAGCAAAATTCTACTAAAAATCATTCAGAAGCGACTGCTGCAGTATATAGACAGAGAATTACTGGGAAATCAAGTGGGATTCAGAAGAGGGCAGGGAACCCAAGACATCATTGCTGATGTCAGGTGGATATTAGTTGAAAGCAGAGAATATCAGGAAGATGTCTATCTATGTTTTATTGACTATGTAAAAAGCATTTGATTATGTGGATCATAACAAATTATGGATAACACTTTGGAAAATGGGAATACCAGAACACCTAATTGTGCTCATGAGAAATCTGTACATGAACCAGGAGGCAGTTGTCCAAATAGAACAAGGAAACACTGAGTGGTTTAAAGTTGAGAAAGGTTTGTGTCAGGGCTGTATATTTTCACCCTATTTATTCAATTTATATGCTGAGCAAGTAATCTGAGAAGCTCGACTTTATGAGGAAGAACGCGGCATCAAGATTGGAGGAAGACTCATTAACAACCTGTGTTATGCAGATGACACCACTTTGCTTGCTGAAAATCAAGATTGGAGGAAGGCTCATTAATAACCTGCATTATGCAGATGACACAACTCTGCTTGCTGAAAGTGAAGAGGATTTAAAACATTTACTGATGAAGATCAAAGATCATAGCCTTCAATATGGGTTACGACTAAACATCAACAAAACAAAAATCCCTACGACTGGGTCAGCATGCAACTCCACAATAAATGGAGAAAAGACTGAGGTTGTCCAAGATTTTGCTCTGCTTGGCTCTATAATCAACACCTGTGGAAGCAGCAGTCAAGAAATCAAAAGACGCATTGCTCTAGGAACAGGTGTGGCAAAAGATCTCTTTAGAGTATTGAAAAGCAAAGATGTCACATTGAAGATGAAGGTGCGTCTGACTCATGGCATGGTATTTTCAGTGGCATCATATGTTTGTTAAAGCTGGACATTGAACAAGAGAGAAAAAGAATTGATGCCTTTGAGTTGTGTTGCTGGAGATGTCTATTGCATATACCATGGACTCCCAAAAGAACCAACAGATCTGTCCTGGAAGAAGTGCAACCAGAGTGCTCCAGAGGAAGCAAGAATAGCCAGACTGTGTCTTACATATTTCGGACATGTAGTCAGGAGAGATCAATCCCTGGAGAAGGACGTCATGTTTGGGAGAGTGGCAGGTCAACACAAAAGAGGAAAACCCTCCACCAGATGGATTGACACAGCTTCTGCAACAATGGGCTTAAACATAAATAAGAGCGTTTGCCTGGCACAGAGGGGCTGGGATTTAGTGTGTGGGTAGAGCGCTGCGCTGCAGTCTCTGAGGCCCTGAGTTCAATTCCCAGCACCGCAAAAATGGGAGAAGGGCCTGGCAATCCACTCCCAAGGCAATCCCGAAGCACTCAGCCATTGAAAACCCTATGATGGTCGCTATGAGTCGGATACCGACTCGACGGCACCTAAGAACAAGAGCAACAACAAGCGTGGCACAGAATTGGCAAGTGTTTCGATCTGCTGTACATAGGGTTGCTATGAGTCAGACTCGACTCGAGGGCACCTAAGAACAACAACAAAAATCCTTTGGCCTGTGAAAGGAGTTTTGGACACTAATAATTTTTCTCACATTTTCATTAAAATTATTATCATTGTTGCATCCATACCACACTCACATGATCCCGCCTGATCTCAGAAGCTAAGCAGTGCTGGCCTGGTTAGTCCTTGGATGGGAGACCACCTGGGAATACCAGGCTACAGGCTAGGCAGAAGGACCTGGAAACCCACTCCTGAAACAACCCACCATTGAAAATCCTGTGAATAGTAGAGAAGCACTGACAATTGTGCTGGGCACAGTGTTGGAAGAGTGTTTCCTTCTGTTGTACATCGGGTCACTATGAGTTTGACCTAACTCAATGGCACCTAACAACAACAACAAGCAACATATTATCACTGATGAAGACAGTATTTCCTAATGGAGTATTGTTCTCTTGGTTTAACACCATATAGAAGTTTTGATGATGAGTGAAATGATGAAATTATTAATTTTGGGGTTGGTACTTCCCTAGTTCCTGCTTGAACTTTAGCATTTGATCACATAACTCCTCCTGTAAGCTGATTGTTGTTAGGTGCCTTTGAGTTGTGTCTGACTCATAGTGACCCTTACAAAATTTTCAATGGCTGTTTGGGGCTTGCCTCTGGAGTGGATTGCTATGTCCTTCTCCCCCAAGCTGATTAGCAGAACAAAACACAGCTAATATTCTGGCTTTTTTTTTTTTTTTTTTTTTGTCAGATTCTAAGACAGGGATTCCTGAGAAAGTGATTTTTGGAGAAGAGGAGTGAGGGAAGGATGGAGAAACTGACAAGAGAACATGCCCTGGGCTGGAGTGGAGCTTTCATCAGACCCCACAGACCTCACCAAAGAGCTGACCCAACTATGAGGCAAGGAAACTTTTTTATCTTGGTAAGTGGCTTGCTTAGAGATGGGGAGGGGAGAGCAGCGTGGTCAGCAAGCGAGGCGCCTCCTGACCAGCAGAGGGCACCACCCTGCTGAGGGGGCCCCTTAGAGATGCCAGCACCCAGCACTCACAGAGCATCTCACAGGGCACCGGCAGCAAGGACTTCGGGCCTGCACCTGTGTCACCCAGGACGGAGACTTACTCCTTGCATTTATCTCCTCCACATTCTGCTGAGTCAGGACTCCAGACCATAATTTCTTGGAAAATTTAAGGAAGATTGTTTTTGGACATAGTTCCAGTCCAGCTACTGCAGTTGTCCCTGAAACCATCATTGATTTTTGCTTTTCTTTCAAATCAGAATCTTCTGCTCCTCATTACAATTCTCCTCCTCCATGGCTAGTTGACCAATGTGTTTTGTCTCATGGGATGAATAACTTTTTCACTCTTGAGTCTGAGCTTTGGACATCCAGGTCTTTATCACAGGGTTCTCATATTTTCCTGCTTACGGTTGTAACAGATTGGGGAGATATCTTCTTAAAAAATTCCATGGTCTCCATAGCTACTGGGGAGCCCTGTTCTGTGAGTGCCTCCTACCATCACCTTTGCTCTGCAGAACAAGGACCAATGGGATCAAACCCAGGGCCTTGCACATGCTAGGCAAGTGCTCTACCACCGCACTATGTTCCCAGCCTACCTGCATGTTTCTTGTTACTCTGGTCCACAATGTCTCTGGGAACTGGGGAGGAAAAAAAATCTGGTGGATTTTCTGAATTAATATGGTCAATCTTTGGAAATCAATATAACACTGTTTTTTTTTTTTCTCCTTTGTACACTTTTTTTTCTTTTTCAGTACTACGGGTTGAACCCAGGGCCTTGTGCTTGCATGCTTTGCAAGTGCTGTACCACTGACCTGCACCCCAACCCATTTTATTTTTTACTTTTTGAGACAGGGTCTCGCTAAATGATGCAGACTGCCTCTGGTCTCAAACTTGCGATCCTCCTGCCTCTGCCTCCTGAGTTGCTGGGATTACAGGCGTGCACCACTGTGCCCAGCCCTTCCTACACATTGTAATGTGTGCTGTTTCCTCTTCCAAGCTTCCTGAAGTGGTGTGTGAGCCCCTTTCCCCGGGGCACTGGGAGGGATATTAAATCATGCATCCTAAAGAGAGCCCTGTACTGACACGCTTACTTACCTAAGCTGTGCTCAGCCTCCTTGAAGCAGCCCCTGGGCTTCCCTCCCAGGCATAGCCTCTGGGGTGCTCCTGGTACCTATGACCTGGGTACCATAGCTTCGCTGGTGTAAAAGGCCTCTCCTCCCTGCCCAAGCGAGCTCAATACTTCTAGGGTAGATTTATTGAGGTATAATTGACATATAAAAATTGCATGTAATTAAAGTGGAGAATTTAAGCTTTGACCCATAGGTAAACCTGAAAAGCCCATCACCACAGTGATGATAGTGAATCTATCTATCACACCCCAAAGTAATAATTTTAGCATTTCACTCATCCTCTTCTCCTTTTGTAAACCTCCCATCCACTTTCCCCAGATCCCAGACAACCACATGTGAACAATCTGTGGCTGCATTTTGTCTGTTCTGCAGTTTTACATGAATAGAATCACACAGTGTTTAGTCTTTCTCCTGTGGCTTCTTTTCATTCACCCAGCATAATTATTTTAAGGCTCATCCATGTTATGTGTATCAATTGTCTATTTCCTTTAATTGCTAAGTAGTAAATATTCCATTGTATGTATACAGATGCTCCTCAATTGATGATAGGGTTATGTCCCAATAACTGCATTGTAAGTTGAAAATATCATCAGTTGAAAATGCGTTTAATATACCTAACCTTCCAGACATCATAACTTAGCCACACAGCATACTACAGAGAGCAAATTATTTCCTATTGCAATACCATGGCTGACTGGGAGCTGCAGGTTGCTGCCACTGCCCTCCATAGTAGAGGAGTATTGCACCACATAATTTTAGCCCAGGGAAAAAAATCAAAATGCAAAACTCAAAGTATGATTTCTACTAAATATGTACCACTTTCACCTCATCATAACATTGAAATATCTTAAGCCTGTAAGACTGGGACTGTATGTATATTATAATTTTTTTGTGCACACATAGATACACATTGGTTGTTTTTGTCTCCAAACTATATTGTGCCTTTAATGTCTGTTACTACCCATAAATAGTTTCATTAGGTACTACATTTGCAGATGAAATTAACAAAATAAAAGAATTGTTTCTTCTATGAGAACAAATTATATCAACTTGTTGTTAGGTGCCATCAAGTCAGGTCCCATTCATATGTACAACAGAGTAAAACACCGTCTGACACTGTGCCATGTCTGACACTATGTCAGTGCCCTTCTGTATTCATAGGGTTTTCAATGGCTGATTGTTTTGGGAGTGGATTAAGAGTGGACTGCGAAGTCCTTATCCCATTTGTGTGGTGCTGGGGATTGAACTTGGGGCCTCAAAGAGGGCACAGCAGCACCCTACCAACTGAACTACACCCCAACACTATACCAACTTAGAAATAATAAAGGTAAGTTAGTTTAAAATGTTGTTTCTAAGTTATGAATGAGCAGAGGTAGTGTTAAGGTTTGAAGATGAAATGTCCCTGATAGGCTCATGTGTTTGAATACTTAGACCCAGCTGGTAGTGCTATTTTGGGACATTGTGGAACCTTTAGCAGTTGGGACCTGGCTGGTGGAATTAGGTGCTGGGGACAGCCTGTGAAGGTGACACTGGCCCCTGGTTCTGGACAAGCTCTCTGCTTCCTGGTCTGCCATAATATAGAGTCTTTGCCTCAGGCCCCAGGTTCTTTGGCCAAACCTTCCCCACCAGGATTGACTGAGCATCTGAAATTAGGAGCTCAAATAAACCTTCCCCTCCTTCCATTGTATCAGTTATTTTGGTCATGGTGATGCAAAAGTTAACTAATACAGCAGATTTCACATGAAGAGAATGAGGTTTAGGTTTTAGGGCTTCTGATATGCACAGGTTTCTTTCAAAGCCTGGGGGAGGCCCTAACCATGTGTTTTTGTAAAACCAGAAAAAGGAAGTTGTTTTGACTATAATTGGTCAAGGTTTCTGGATGATCCACTCCAACTTAAATTTTATTTTGCTGCACTGCTAACTTCATGGTTTAGAGAAAGGAAACCAAGTTATAGCTGAGGGGCCTGGTCAGTTGGGGTTATGTCAGCCTTGGTTTGTTGCAATATATTCATGTCATGTGCAGTTACATTTTGCCTACACACCTCAGAATTTAACTATGTTGCTGTGGGAATAGCTTCTCAGGGGAGGACTGTAGGGGGCTGCACTATGGCCCCAGGCACCAGGCAGGGAAGGGGGTGTGTGGATGAGAATGTGACCATGGGCTCTGGCATCAGGGTGTGCATGTGGACCTGAAATGTACAAAGTCAGAAGCCTGGTTGGGGTAAGTTTGAAACCCCCACACCAGACACAATACTAGGAATAATGTGGTACTCTAGAATCATTCTAGAAGAAAGTTTAAATAGCATCTTTGTTCTGTTTATCATCAATGATATTACAAAAGTATTGTCATATGCAACCAAAAGTACAGAAACAAATATTATTAGTTATGTCAAGTGAGTGATTATTAAAATATTATATTTGGACAATTTTGTGGTATTTTTCATTTCTTTGAAATGTTTTAAGTTATGATTATTTTTCTCATTCTGAATACTCACTTTCTTACTAACTGTACCTTTAGAAATTTGTGTTATTTTTCTTAGATGGAAATTATATCAGCTACAGTTACACAAAATCTGCAGGTGCTTTTGAGCAAAATGACTACAAGTGTTTGGAGAGCACATATCGAAGCCATCAATCTTCAGTATTGGAAGGTGGACGTGGCAGTCCACTCCCAGAGCAATTCCAAAACAGTCAGCCACTGAAGACACTGTGAGGGTTACTGTGAGTCAGACCTGACTTGAGGGCGCCTAATAACAGCAATATTCAGCATGCTTCACAAGTCATTATAGATCACCTTCTCATTCAATTTTGGGCCTGTAGACTTTGATTAGTAGTGACACTTAGAAGACAAACCTTGACCCCACACAATGGGTAGTAAATAAATGTAAAGACTTTCCATGAAGCAAGATATTGAGAGTTTGCTCAGCACCAGCTGTTATCCCAGCTACTTTGGAGGCTGAGGCAGGAGGATTTCAGGTTTGAGACTAGAGGCAGTCTATACAACTTAGCAAGACCCTGTCTCAAAATAAAAAAAAAAAGGGGGGGGGGAGTTGAGGGTGCAGCTTAATGGCAGAGCACTTGTTTAACATGTGTGAGGCCCTGGGTTCAACAGTACAAAAAAAAAAGTTAGGTATGCAGGTGTGTGACTTTTAAAGCTTACCTTCTCCAATTAATTTGGATTTATTGATCCAACTGATAATCTTTATCACTTTAGAAGACAGAACATCTACTACAGTGCATGTGTGGGATTTTCACTATAGGGTGGATCTTTCTTGACCTTTTGCCATGTTTTCCTAGTGCCTAGGAAAGCCCAGAGTGGATTACAGTCTCTTCTCTCCCAGTCTCCATTCATGTCAACAAATGTTGCAAATAATCTACTATGTGATCTAAGTAAATGGACATACAAAGACATGCACGCTCACAGAGCTTTACACAAAGTTGTGTACTGTGTTTTTTAAGCTCTATATAGAAATTACGGACCTTCCATTGGTTTTATCCTATCTTAATACAACTCCATATAGCACATGAAGAAAAAAACTGAGGCTTTAGTGACAGAAAATAGCTTGCCCAAACTCATGGTAGGTAGGCAGTAGGTAAAGTAGAATTTAGTACTAAGTGTCTCTGAGCCTTGAGGGGTAGATCAAGATTATTTTGAACTAGGAACAATTGTGAAGAAGCAGGTACTCGGTAAGTTCCCTCTATTTGCCTAAAAGCAGGACATGTATTTACAAAGATGTCTTTACTACTCCTCCTTCCAGGAGGGACCAAAGTTCATCACTGGAGGCAACATTAGACCCTTGTCAGCACGGGGATGGCACAGAGGATCCTACATAACCAAATTTACTTATTGTCATTTGCTAACTATTGATTTCCCATATGTTTGCCTTCCCACAATTTGCAGCCCCTATGTCAATTAAAAATGTCTGCCTGATACATGCCATGGTATTTTCAGTTGCATCAGATGGTTGTGAAAACTGGAAATTGAATAAGGGAGACAAAAGAAGAACTGATGCTTTTGAATTATGGTGCTGGAGATGAATATTCAATAAACCATGGACTGCCAAAAGAACCAACAGATCTGTCCTAGAAGAAGTACAACCAGAGTACTCCTTGGAAGCAAAGACAGCTAGACTGTGTCTTATGTGTTTTGGACAGGTAGTCAGGAGTGACCAATCCTTGGAGAAGGACATCATGTTTGGGAGAGTGGTAGGTCAGTGAAAAAAGGAAAACCCTCAACTAGATGGATTGACACAGTGTCTGTGACAATGGGCTTAAACACAAAAATGATCGTGTGCCTGGCACAGAATCGGGGAGTGTTTTGATCTGTTGTATATAGGCTCACTATGAGTTAGAGCCAACTCAACAGAACCTAACAAGATTCAGGGTCCTTTTTCTCTGCCTTGTCACCTCTCTAAAAATGTATTATTGTTGTAGAAGACACTAGGTAAGTCAGTGTTCAAAGCCACCTCTTTGGGAATATCTTTCCCTTCAGTTTTTGTCCACATGCATGTGAAAGACATATGTTAATCAACTTCTGCTTCTTTCTCTCTTGATGCTGTGTCTTTTGTTATGGGATGATAGCCCATCGCTTAGAAGGGGAGAGGAAAAGTCACTTTCTCTCCTCAGACACCAAATTCTCTTCTACTCCTGAAGATTCTCCCCAAGTTTGTCTGTCTGTTTTTGAGACAAGATCTCACTACATGAGGCCAGGCTGGCCTCAAACTCACGATCCTCCTGCCTCAGCTTCCTAAGTGCTGAGAATACAGGCTTGCGACACCACATCTGGCTTACTCTTCTTATAATTGCCTTCTTTACCTCACTGACATTACAGAAATGGATGTACTATTACTGAATTAAGTAAACTTAAATAATTAAAATAAATATGTGTTTATGATGTGTTAGCCATGACTTCATTTTTTGAAAATTAGGCTTTAATAATATAAAACCTGACCTGTTTTTTCTGGAAAGGCATTTGGTGAGATCTTCCTTCTGAGCTCTGGTGTGTCCTCTGCTCCCCTTCCACACTCTCTCCACTCTCTCAGTTCAATCTCTAAGCAAACTATGTTGTCTCCACTTCTACCCAGAAGACCTCACTCTATCCTCTGTGTGTGAAACTCCATGGATTTTGAAACAGTTATATTCTTATTTGGAAGGGAGAACTTTTCAAATTTACCTTGAGGTAGGTAGTTGGGCCTGTTAGAAAACAACTTTCAACAAACTAACTTTGAAGATCTGATTGGCATTTCATTAGTGATTCCTGAGTTCAGTCACTCCCAGGCCACTGGACAGAGAGAGGCTGGCTGGGCCGGCTGGAGAAAGGGGTTGAGAGAGCCCCACAGGGCGAATGTTCAGGGCTACAAAGAAAGAAATCTTGTTGATGTCAGGGGATGTGGCTGATTCTTTCTGAAAATCTGAGAAGATCATCATACAAGTGAATCACTCAGGCTCCCGGTTGGTGACATGGAACTTTTAACATGAGTGACCCTGTTTGGGGCCTGTTGTCTTTTCTTGAGCTGATTTTGTCATGCTGTATTTATTTACATGTAAATAAATAAATGTAATAAATAAGTTTAATAAATTTAACTATCTGTGTTTTGAATACTTACAATTTCATCCTGTCCCTTAAGAGAAGCACTACAGTAGACTTGCTGTGGAGCCTGGGGTCTTGGCTACGGGGACGATCTGAATGATAGCTGGCTGCCAGGTGACACTCATCAGTTATCAGAGTAGAACCTTTATGTGTGTTAGAGCTTCTGTCTTTTTCTGGGCAACCTCTGACGTTTTTAATGGGATGCAAATGTTTCTGTCTTCTGTTTTTTCTCAATTGCACAAAAGAATTGTTTATGTGTTCTTTACCTTCTTTGTTACTATCTGAACAAAAAAGATTATGGCAGATCCAAAAAAGAAATCATGTATAAAAAAGTTTCCTAATGAAGCAAGTGCTTTACAGAAATAGCCTTTAATACCTTGAGGCTTTGAGCCAAGAAGAAATGGTAAGATGCGTTTTCATGCCTGGGTGGTTTCATTTTTTTTTTTTTTTTGTCCATGTGTCAATAGAAAATTTAAAATGTTACCATTGATACAAAAGCCTAGAGCATAAGAAGCTAGCCTTATCTTGCATGCAAGCCATTTATTTTTTTTCTGAGAAGTCCTTAAAATCAGATTAATTCAATAACACCTTACACTTTACTCATGTTGAAATCTCTGCCATAAGGGACAGATGGTACTGAAGAACAGGCTTCCTGTCTCTAAATTGAATGACGACCCTTCTTTATCTCTGTATGTGTTTTTAACAACTCTCAGGTTGTTGTCTAAAATATCCAACCAGATATCTATGGTGGACTCTCCTCCTATAAAAGTGGAAAATGTTCCATTGATTGGGGAAATAGGTGAGAAAATAGCAGTTAAGAGAGAGGAAGGGAATTGACTGGCCCCAGGGAGGCTAAGGAGGGTGGGAGAGATGAGGCCAATGTGGAGGGAGGACGGATGTGTACTGTAAATAAACTCCCTGTACATTAGCAGGGTAAACACATCCAGGAGAGCAATCTTTGATTTCTTTTTCTGAAAGGCACAGGCAGGTGCCATTTTTCATTTTCTGTGTTCTCAAAAGCATCAAAAATCTTATTTTTTAAAAAGGAAACCTAATAGAAAATATTTAAAGCCTGTGGTCATATTTCATGAATGTAGTTTAATTTGTTCTCTTTGAAAAGTAATCCCAGCCACTCAGGAGGTTGAGGCAGGATTTCAGGTTTGAGACCAGAAGCAGTTGGTGAAACTCAGCAAGACTCAAAATAAAAAGTAAAAAGATTGAAAGTGCAGCTGAGTGGTAGAGTTTAGCATGTGCGAGCCCTGATTCAACCTCTATCTAGTATTGTTACAGGTGCCGTGGCACATGCCTGTAATCCCAGCAACCTGGAAGAATGAGGCAGGAGGATTGTACATTGGAAATCAGAGGCAGCCTGTGTAATTTAGCCAAACAGTCTCAAAATGAAAACTATAAAAGGGGCTGGGGGCTGTGGATCAGCAGTAGAGCATTCACCTACCATGCATGAGGCCCTGGGTTCAATCCCCAGTACTGAAAAAAAATGTTATAAATGAATTGGTTTTTGAAAAACAAAACAAAACAAAAAAATCACGTCTCTATTGTGACCATCCTCTTTAGAAGAGTAGTTTGGATCTGGAATGTCCCCTAAAGGTCTATTAAAGGATTGGTCCCAGCCAATGGTGCTATGGGAGATGGTGGGCCCTTTAAGAGGTGGGGCCTAGTGAGCACCCCCCAGGTCATTGGGAGCATGCCCTGGAGGGGATTTTGAGTCCCCAGCCCCTGGTCTCCTCTTCTTTTTCTCTTTCAATTCCTGGCCACCATGAAGTGGATGAATTTGTTTCCCCCAGACTCTATAACATAATATGCCGCCCTCTACGGGCCCCAGAATAATGTGCCAACCAACTATGGACCAGACCTGTCAAACCTGTGAGCCAAAATAGGCCTTCTATCTTTATAATTTGATCTTCTCAGGTATTTGTTACAGTAATGAAAGGCTGACTAACAATTATGGATCACCATTCCCATTGGGGGTGGTGATGCCTTAGACTATATCATCAACAGGAAGATGTTCTCTATTAGAATAATTACTCACTAAGTAGAGACAAGCCTGCAGCCATAGCCCTGTGGCACCCGATCCCGTCAGATCTCAGAAGCTAAGCAGGGTCAGGCCTGGTTAGTACCTGGATGGGAGACCGCCTGGGAACACCAGAAGCTGTAGGCTTGGGAGAAGGACCTGGCAACCCCCTCCCAAAAATCAATCTGCCATTGAAAACCCTATGAACAGCAGAGAAGCACTAACAATAGTGTTTCCCCTGTTGTACAGAGGGTC
>VMDO01017057.1:0-33881 GCA_007922755.1 Pedetes capensis | reverse complement strand
CGGTACCTAAAAACAATAACAACAACAAGTAGATACAGATAAAATTCTTGAAGTAAAAAGAGATAGCCAATAAGGATATGGTGCTTTTCAAATCCCTATTGCCACAAGCACACTGCAAGAAATAATACTTGCCCCCATATTTTGTATTGGTCTCAGTTTATCTCATTGAATCTTATTTGCTTTTTTGTTTGTTTGTTTTGCATCTGAACACAGAGAAGTGCTTTATGTTGTCCATGCTTTCACCTGTGGTTTGGTGAAGGCTAAAGGCTGTTTACTTTGTTTAATTTGCTCTGGTTACTATAGAAAATAGCTAAGACTTTGCCTCTGTCCCTTCTCTGAAGAAAGGATTATTTTTCTTTCACCATTGATGACTGTAAACTGATTTAGTCATCTCTTTGTTGTTGATGTTGTTGTTGTTGTTGTTATTAGGTGCTGTCAAGTTGGTGTCCAACTCATAGAGACCCTATGTACAACAGATGAAACACTACTGTCGTGCTTCTCTGCTATTCATAGGGTTTTTATTGGCTTATCTTTTGTGAATGGAATCAGTTGTCAGGTCCTTCTCCTAAGCCTACAGCACCTGGTGTTCCCAGGTGGTCTCTCAGCCAAGTACTAACCAGGTCCAACTCTGCCTAGCTTCTGAGATCTGACAGGGTTGAATGCCACAGTGTTATGGCTGCAGGCTCATTGTTAGATGCTGTCAAGTCAGGACTGACTAATAGCTACCTTATGTACAACAGAAGGAAACACTGCCTGACACTGTGCCATGCCTAGCACTATGTCAGAGCTTCTTTATTATTCATAAGGCTGATTGTTTCAGAAGTGGGCAACTGGGTCCTTCTCCCAAGCCTACAGTCCTTGGTATCCCCAGGCAGTTTCCCATCCAAGTACTAAATAGGTCCAACACTGCTTAGCTTCCAAGATCTACCGGGATCAGAAGCCAGGGTGGTACGGCTATAGGAAGTCCTCTGTTCAGAGAGTAGGAAAGAAAACAATGTCTAAAAAATGTGAGCATTTCCTTTCTCTCAGCCTCATATAGCAGCTCAGAAATTTGGTTATTCCTAGTGGGTTTCTGGAGCTGCACCAGTGGCTGTTGCTTTTGTGCTTCTCTTCCCAATTACTGCATGTTCCCTAACTTCAGATTACTCACCTGAAATTGGTGGTGGGGAAGATTTATACTACAGATATGGTCAAATGCTATCAAGCCAGATCTCCTTGCAGTGACTGACCAGCCCACAGCTTGCTGCATCTAGCTCTCTACTAACTCAAGAACTAGCTCATGTGGAAAATCTTTCCTATAATCTGATTTCTATAAACTATAAAAATTCCTTTGTAAAACTCTCATTCTCTCTACCAGAAACATTACTTTGTGAGTTGTTTTCTTTGCTCTTCTCAATTTTAGCCACTTGACTACCTTGTCTTTTTTTTTAAATCTCCAATAATTTTTCTTTTTCAGATGTTTGCCATTCATATCCATTTGAAAGGAAGCTTACAAAAATGTTTTACACAGATGAGAAAATGAAATGTCATCTTCAGAGGCTGGAACAGCAGTTGTCTTCACATGTTTGAAATACTCTCCCATCATTTTAAGTGACTTCTCCTCCAGGGTGGGAAGCGGTAGCTGTGTTACTTGGTATGCCAGACTTTGGGTCTGGGATGTCCTCTCATGGTTCATGGGTGGAAGGCTTGTTGGGCTCCAGCTTGGCATAATTGGGAGGCGGTGGGAACTTTAAGAGGTGGGGCCTAGTGGGTGGTCATTGGGAGCCCCTCCCTCAAAGGGGATTGTGGGACCCTGGTGTCTTCCTTTCTTTCTCTTTAGGTCTCAGCTATGAGGTTAGTAAGCCTACTCCACCACGTGCTCCCACCGAGATGTACTCTGCCACCATGGATCCAGAGGAACAGAGCCTCAAAGCTGTCACCCAAAAGGTGTTTATTACAGTGGTGGACAGCTGACTAACATACATGGTTCTCCAGAGAAAAAGAACAAGTTAACTGTGTGTGTATGTGTGTGTGTGTGTGTGTGTGTGTGTGTGTGTGTGTGTACAGAGAGAGAGAGAGAGATTGATTTTAAATGATTGACCCATGTGATCATGTGGGCTGGCAAATTCAAAATCTAGTAAATACCTTCCAAGCAACATCTAGGGTAGTATTGGATCACCTATCTGGGTACCGTAGCCAAGTTGGTAAATATCATTAATATCATGGTGGCTTCTATGACCCTTTAAAGAAATATGCTTACTATTTGAAAATGAGTTAATTCCTTTGTTAAAAATATGCAAACTGAAGCCAGGCATGTTGGCTTACCCCTGTCATCCTAGCACTTGGGAGGCTGAGGCAAGAGGATTGACATGACTCTGAGGCCAGTCTGGGCTACACAGTGAAACTCTATCTCAAAAAAAAAAAAAAACCCAAAAAAACATAATGATGATGATGATGATGATGATGATGATAGTATTAATGAATGAGAAAGCAAGTCTATCTTATTTTAATTGCTGTGAGAAAGCAATGAAGCTGTTTATTGTTAAGGTTCTCTGGAATCCCAAAACCAAAGTTGAATGTCTTCCAGTTCTGATCTTTCCTCTGATTTACTATTGACTCTTCATGGATCACTTAGCTTCTCTGTGCCTGAGCTAATGATCCCCAAAATAGGACTTTCTAAATGTGGTCTTGGTGAAAAATGCTACATGGGGTTAATGGAGTTCATTTACATCTCTTCACATGCCTTTGAAGGAATGGGCTATGAGAATATAAATGTTATTATTATCAGAGGTTTAACAGTTCCATTAAGAGAGAAATGGATAGTTACGAATTTCTTCCTTGGGCACTCAAAAGCATTTCTGAGCTACTTGAAGTGCCATATTGAGAATAATTACTAAAGTTTTTCTTCAGCCAGGCACTTACAGACTTTCATAATCACTGTCACTTCCTGGAAAACATCCACTCAGATATTGGAAAACAATACAGAACAATATTTTTGACTAAAAGTATTAAGTTCAACAAAAGCTATAGCTAAATGTCTTTGTTTGTGATCTAAAACTTATAAAAATAAAACATGACTTTATGATCTTTGTTTTTTCAGATTTGAGAGTATCGTTAGGAAGAAAATATGTCATAATAAAAGATGACACTTTTTGCCTGTAATCCCAACACTTGGGAGGCAGAGGAAGGAAGATTTGAGTCCTAGGCCAGCCTGGGCTACATAGTGAGACCCTCTATCTAAAAACAAAATCAATCACCCAGTTGATCATTGAAATATTTAAATTTTTATGTCATAGACTATAAAAAAAAACCCCATAGTATTTAAGGCTTATTATGATGGTTAGTTTACCTGGTGACAGTATTCATTTTGTTATATACAAAGCCCTAGGTTTCTGCATAAGAATGGTGGCTAAAAGAATTTTCTGAATAATTCCATCAAAAGAGATGGCCTTTTAATTTTTGTTTTTAAGTTTTTCTAAATATCTAAGAAGGCAGAAGAGGGCAAGCATAAGATTCACATTTTCAATGTAATTAATTCTTTATGTAAACACAATCTGGTATAGTCTTTTATTTTCTTGTGCTGAGGGACTTTAAACCTTGTTCTTAAACAAGTTATCATAAGGAGCTTAAATTAATTAAAAGCCATCACTATTTGGTTCTATAGAGAAGATGGTAGAAAATTCATCAATGTCATTAAGTACCAACAATAATTTGGCCTTAATTATACTTAATTTTGTATTAACCTTAAGAGATTTGATTATCAGTTTATAAAATGAGCCTTCTTATATTCAATATGCCTGCAGTGGTAGCCCTGTGGTATCTGATCCCATCAGATCTCGGAAGCTAAGCAGGGTTGGACCTGGTTAGTACCTGGATGGGAGACCACCAGGGAACACCAGAAGCTGTAGGCTTGGGAGAAGGACCTGGCAACCCCTTCCCAAAAATCAATCTGCCATTGAAAACCCTATGAACAGCAGAGAAGCACTGACAATAGTGTTTCCCCTGTTGAAAAGAGGGTCGCTATGAGTCAGATACTGACTCGATGGCACCTAACAACAACAACATATTCAATATGCTCATAAGATTTAGAAAAATATTCTTCCATTCTCACAAGCACAACAAAATATGTAAAATCTCCATGCTGGTAAAATGCCAAGTAACTGTGATGATTATTTTCAGGCTCACATAACTGATAGCAAGATGATTGTTTTCACTCTTGGCAAAGTAATTTTTAGCAGAGGTTGTGAATTATGCTCTGGACTCCAAGACCAATACATTTTGTCTGCATGTCTTTCTAGTAACTTATCCTCTTATTCACCCTCATTATTATCTAACTTTTCATGATAATGTTCTATATTATCCCACTCTAGAGATTCTTGCAAGGTCTTCCCTGTAACTCTTTGGTATTTCAGGATTTAGAAATTATTTATGTTAGAAATGGAAATCACCAACAAACAACAAATTAAAGCTCTGGGAAGAATTACCCAGATTTGTAACTCTACTATTTTAAAGGAACTGAGACCAAGAATGTGTTTCTGGGATTTTCCCCAAGGATATCCATTTAATTAATGTCCCAATTCTTTGGATCTATGTTCTAGAGGCCTTTTGATTGCCCCACCAGGAATTAAGTAGGTAACTATCAGTTACTGTCATCAATTACTATTCAATAATAGCTTATCCCATTATAGTCTATTTACTCTGTTCAACCTTCTGCTCTTAAATTAAGTTGGAAAGGGAGTGTGTGGGGGAAATACTTGGGAATGAGCTACTTAGTGCCTTTGGATCCTATGATTGAACAAGTATCCTGACTGTGATGTGCTTTACCAACCCACTCTGCTGTGAAATTGGTGAAACCTATTTTTTAAAAGATCAGCAATAACCATTTAGCGCCTTAAGAAATGGTATTAAAGGCAAACAAAATATAAACTTTTTCCAGAAAAATCTATGAAAATGTATTTTAAAAAGAAGACTCTGATATTTGGAATGAAGCTGATCCTTGTCTCTCCCCTCCCAGCTCAGGCAGACAGAGAATCAGCTCCAGACTTCTGTGGCCAAGCACACAGGTTTCCCTTTCCCTGAAAACCCCTGTGAGAAGCTTCCTTCCCAGTAGTAGATTTTTATTTCTACATAATCTCAGCCATCTAGTGCTTAGGGACAAAGACCCAGGACCGTACAGAAAAGAGATGGGGACTCCCTTCTGCCCAGACCCGGTTCACTGACTCAGGCTCTGCCTTGAGCACAGCACCCTGAGAACCCAAGACCTCAGTTGTTCTTAGCCTGCTCTGAGATGGTGGTTCTGTGCTGGGAGAGGCCATCTGAGCTCCCAGGCTGTTCTGCCTGCCTTCAGCCTGGATGCTGCTCAGAGAGAAGTCTGCCCATTGTCCCCATTTCAGTTTCAGAGACCTGGCTTCTAAGTTTTTGGGAGTGAGATGGAGGAAGGGGGAGAGAGAATCAGGTTCAAAAACAGATACCTCCTAATCTTTTTCCAAAGGAACTGACCTCACTATAAAAGAGCATGGAGTTCAACTCTAAAATACTCTCAAGTATATGGGATTCTAGGGTGAAAGGCAATTAAGAGGGTATTTGTGGATTTAAGAAAACACCTGGACAGGAGATCAGTTAGTTTAGAGGAGATAACCAGGGAAAAAAGTAGCTAGGAATAATCCTCCTGGAATCAGAACACATATCAAATATAGATCTTAGAAGCTATTCTTTTAAAGAAGCCATACTTCGAAGGCACCTAACAACAACAACTACAACATACTTTGATAGGACTGGTTTATAGAGCAAATTGTGTCCCAGGGAATTTCTGAAAACAATGGATCTATCAGTAGAGTTTAACAGGTAGATGTGGTTGGGAGAAAAAGAAAGTTAGCTCCCGTTGCCAATGTCACATCATCATAGGACTGTCAGTCATACTTAAAAAATGCATCTTCCATGAGGAGAAACACCACAGGCTCAAGCCTGGGAGAATGGGAAATAAACTTTAATAAAAGGAGCCAGGGTGACTCATTAACAACCTGCACTGTGCAGATGACACAACTCTGCCTGCTGAAAGTGAAGAGGATTTGAAACATTTACTGATGAAGATCAAAGAACACAGCCTTCAGTACAGGTTGTGCCTCAACATCAAGGAAACAAAAGTCCTTACAACTGGGTCAGTATGCAACTTCATGATAAATAGAGAAAAAAATTGAGATTGTCCAAGATTTTGTTTTACTTGATTCTACAATCAACAATCATGGAAACAACAGTGAAGAAAATAAAAGAGGCATTGCATTGGGAAAAGCTATGGTAAAAGATCTCTTTAAAGTGTTATAAAGTAAAGATGTGACACTGAAGATGAAGTTGTGCCTGACTCATGCCATGGTATTTTCAGTGGCATCATATGGTTGTGAAAGCTGGACACTGAACAAGGGACATAGAAGAAAAATTGATGCTTTTGAATTATGGTGCTGGAGGTGAATATTAAATGTACCATGGACTGCTCAAAGAACCAACAGTTCTGTCCTAAAAGAAGTGCAACCAGAGTGCTCCTTGGAAGCAAAGATGGCTAGACTGAGTCCTAGGTATTTTGAACACGTTGTCAGGAGAGACCAATCCCTAGAAAAGGACATCATGTTTGGGAGAGTGTCAGGTCAATGAAAAAAAGGAAAACCCTCAACGAAATGGACTGATACAGTGTCTGCAACAATGGGCTTAAACATAAACAAGATTGTGTGCTTGGCACAGAATCAGGGAGTTTCATTCTACTGTGCATAGGGTTGCTATGAGTTGGACCCGACTCAGTCGCACCTAACAACAACAAAAAGAAGCCAGCCAGTCACTAAACAGAAAACTAAGCAAATTATAATAAATTCTGGAGGAGGATGCAGTAAGCCAAGCTGCTACAACAAAGCTGCTACAATGTGTTATCTGAAATATCTCATTTCCAAAGAAAACTTATTAGTCACGTAAGAAAAGAAATCAGGAAAGTATAACCACTATGATAGGAGAGATAACAGCGACAATAACAACAATGAAAGACAGAAAAATAAACAAACAAAAAACCCAAGCAACACCAACTATGAGCTTAAGCAGGTGTCAGTTCAGCAGATGTCAGATGTAACAGAATAATACTTCAAAATAAATGTGCTCATGGAGCTAAAGAAAAGCCTGTACAAAAAAGTAAAGGGCAGTCAGATGACAATGATTTTTCAAGTAGAAATCACTAATATAGAGAAATAATAAAAAGAACCCATGAAGATTCTTGAATTAAAATGTCCATCTGACAAAGGGTCCAGTCACTGACCCAACTAACTCCATTTTGTTTCTGACTCCATCTCAATTTTTTTCCTTCCTTTTGAGTTCTTCTTAGTCCTCCTCTATAGTTACCTTGTATCCCAATAACAATAGGCCTGGTGGATGAACATCTTCAGATAAAAAACCAAAACTATCTCTAAGCAATAGAAACCTGGAACCCACATAGCACTGCATGGCCATTTTGGCCTGAGGTAACCATTGAAGAGACCATGTCCAGACCAAGATGATCTGGATGGCCTTCTGTTATCAGTGAAAGCTGAAGGCTGCTGATCTCTCTTTAAATCTTATCTTTCTCTTTCTGAATCCCAGCTGGCCTGGGATGCTGTTTGTTTCTTTGTTCCAGGGACTATGACTCAGCTAGAATGCCAGGGAAGGTGCCCACCCCTCCCTGTGGCTGCTCAGCTGGGGACATGGAAGGCCAGGATGAGGAGACTTTCTCCTTCACCTTCTTGACTCCAGCTATTTGAAAGGAATCCACTCTGCGGGGGCATTATCTGGGGTCAGCCCTCTGCTAGAGTCACAGGAAGCTCCTGGATTCTAGCTATTTGTTTCACAGTTGAAGGAGGATGAGATACTTCCTCAGTGAATGGAATACATCCAGCAGCGACCCAAGGAATCTCTCATGGGATGCATGATACAGACCAGAGTTACCTTAAAGATTTCCTCTCACTATTCTTTTCAAACACAGACCTGACACATTCAGGGGGTTTGCCTGTCTGTCATCTTTCATTCCAGAACTCTGACCTTAACCAAGCATGCCCAATAGTATACACCTTAGACTGAGCATGCCTGGAAATTGTACCCACCTCGAAGTGGCTCCCCTAGATGAGTATACGTAGGGTTCCAGAATAAAACCACCAAGCATCCTATGTGGAGAGCATTGCTGGGAGGGATTCCCATGTTTCTTGTTGCCTGCACAGGTAATAAATCCTTCTCCCATTCTTTTATGTTTGTATTTGGCTTTGGTTTTATGTGTTTATTTGGCTTTGCACTGACCAAGATGCAAAGCCATTACATTTGTTTAGGTTACACTTCTACTTTGGAAACCCTGATCCTTGCCCTTGTTTCTCTTTTCTGTGTAACACTGAGAGTTCTATAAGCACTATGAAGACAAATTTTAGGTCATTAGCCCAGTCCTTCCTGGTGTAAGCATGATGTTAATAAAGCTCCTTTTCTGCCTTGAGCACCACCTCATCCCTCTGGTGGGATTGGTGTTGGGTGGCCAAGCCTGGTCCAGTGGGACTCTCTGGAGCCAGGGCTTTTGCCCTAACTTTGGGATCACAATAACAGGTTAACAGTTGAGGGAACTCAAGAGTAGATTTAAGTGGGTAGATGAAAGAATTAGCTAATTCGAATACAAATTGATAAATATGATGCAATCTAAAAAAATGGGGAAAACATTTTAAATGAACCCAGACGCAAGAGAAATCTAAGAGGCTATCAAGTGCACTGATGTACATAATAGGAGCCGCCGAGGAGAAGAGAATGAAAATAATGGAGCATGAAGAATGGTGGAAAAAATTATTGCAGAAAACTCCCAAAGTTTATTGAAAAATAATAACCCACACATCTAGGAAGTCTAATGAGCTTTTGTGCAGGATAATCATAAAGATTCATTAATGACCAGATCAAGAGTAAAAATGTTGAAAGTGAAGGACAAAGAGACAATCTTGAAAGCAAAAGAGAAACAAGCCCTTGCTGAGACTAGAAGCTCAGGGAGATAATTACTGAGCTCAGCAAGAGCCCTGCCATCCAGAAGGCAGTGGGTGACATGTTCAAGATGCTCAACTTGGAAAACAATCTCTAGGAAATTTCAACCAATAATCCTCTGTCCAGGAAAGATAGCTTTCAAAAGTGAAGGTAAAATAACTTTTCAACATAAACCCCAAGAGAATTTGTTGCTCATCGATCTGCCTTACGAGAAACACTAATGAAAATCCTTCAAACTGCAAACAATTGAGCCCAGTGATTCAAATCACATGAAAAATAGCACTGGTAAAGATAATTATGTAATTATAAAAATTGTGAATGTATATTTTTCTGTTTCTTCTCTTAACTTCCTTAAAAAGTAATTGTATAAAATTGTTGTTTGGTGCTATCGAGTTGGGTCTGACTCATAATGTATGTACCAAATGTATAGTTGAACTTATGACATATAGAAATGAACACATGCGTCTTGTGTCTACCAAAAACAGTATGAGGGAGGTGGGTGGTAGAAAATCTCTACTCAGCTAACAAACTGGCTCTAGATGGCCAAATCATAATTTGCATGAGATACCGTGTTTGGAACAGTAACAGATGTAAAGCGTACGGCAGTAGCACCACAAGAAAGGGAAAGGGAATAGAACTGCGTAAAGCAGCACTTCCCCCTGGTATGCTGTTGTTGTGAGGCGCCATTGAGCCAGTGTCTGACTCAGCAGCCCTAGGTACAATAGACGAAGTGGTATTATTAGTGCTTCTCTGCTATTCATGGGGTTTTCAATGGCAGACTGCTTTTTGGGAGTGGGTTGCCAGGTCCTTCTCCCAAGCCTATAGCACCTGATGTTCCCAGGTGATCTCCCATCAAAGTACTAACCAGGCCTGACCCTGCTTAGCCTCTAAGATCTGATGGGATCGGACACCACAGTGGTACTGCTGCAGTCCTCTCATGACATAGCATAATATATATGATAAACCCTACAACAATTGGTAAAATATAAATCTAAAAATATAGTGAAAAAGTCTTTAATGAAATTAAAATCTACATTAGTAAATATTTACTAATGTAAAATAATGAAATAGAACTATAGAAACAAATAAAACAAATGGCAGATATAAATACAACTACAACAAAGCAGTAAACATAAATGGTCAAAAATATAATCAAAAGATAGAGATTGTTAGATTGGATTGAAAAAACATGTTCCATCTGAGTGCTGTAGCACAACCTTATAATCCTAGCACTTGGAAGGCTAAGGCAGGAGAATCACAAGTTCCTGGCCAGTGGCAGCCTGCATAACTTAGCAAGGCCCTGTTTCAAAATAAAAAATGAAAAAGGAAGCTGGAGGTGCAACTCAGTGGTAGAAAACTTGCCTAGCATGTGGGAGGCCCTGGGTTCAACCTCCCAGTATTTCAAAACAAAACAAAACAAAAACTATATGATCCAACTGCATGCTGTCCACAAAGCATATACCTTAAATTAAAAAGTACAAATACATTGAAAGTAAAGTATGTCAGGTCATTGCTAAATTAATCCTTTCGGATGAAAGCCAATTCATTATCAAACTCCACATTTGTAGGGATATGCTCAATGTCCATTGTTCATATCCTACACAAGCTTGTACTTTATGCAGAATTGCAAAACAACCTCAGAACTTACTGGAAAGGAGAATTGGGTCAGTACACTGTAAGAGAAGGGTTTAGAAGAGGGAGCACTGGAAAGATCACAAGAGGATTCTAAAGGAGATGACACTTGAGAGGTAGGTGGAATTATGGCCTAGACTTTCCAGGAGTGCCTGAGGGCATAAGAATGTACAGTTTATGTATTTTAGCCAAACAAGGGCCTCGATGATATTATGGCAGAAGATTCTGCATGTATCTATCCTGTGGAATACCATTCTACATAAATAATATAGTAAAAACAAATACATGTTTTGCATCATTTTATGCATATAGTTAAGACAATGGTAACCTGCAACAGGCCTTTTTTTTTTTTTTTTGCCTATTTTTGAGAATGCAGGTCTTTGCATTTTCTGTGTTTGTAGAGAGGTGGGTGATATCCAGGTGGGCTCGATATAACTTAGGCATAAAACATTTCCAGTGTACTATGCATGTTGTCACTTATAACTCTCTTTTGAAAAGAAGTAGTGTTGCTTAAAAAGACAAAACAAATGCAAGTTTTAAGAGATGTAACAATTCTGATTACAGATAGAGATAACAGATAGATACACGTCGAGATAATTCTGTGTACTTCCCTCTAAAAATACCTAGCATAAAAATTTGTGGTTCTCAAACAAGTGAAGTTTATCCCAGTTACAAAATAATCTGTTGCTCCTTTCCTTTTTTATAAATAGATTTCATTCAAAAGTTAGATTGTTCCATACTATCAAAAACTGACTTACACAGGAAGTTTTCAGGACCTTATTAATGGCATAAAGTGAGATTAAGCCATGTTTTTCTTCTGAGAACTATCTCCTTCAAGACTTAAAGTCATTCACTAGTATGTAACTGACAACTTTCTGCAGATATTAAAAAGCAATCAAAATTTATCATGTGAGGAAACAGTTGACTTTTTGATAGATAAGGGCACTCTCTAGGTCTAACATACTCAGTTTTCCCCATGGGTATGGAAATAAAACACTTGTCACAGAGAAAGCATGTCAGACAGGTTATGACATGGAGCCAGTTGTTATCTCCAGATCCATGCAGAGCGGGTCAGTTCTTCTTGACAGACTTCTGCCCTCCCTTCTCTGTAGCATTGTTTCTCTTATGATTCACCATGACAACTCCTACAAACTAGCTAATGTGAGTGATACCACCAAATGATTTCCTTAATGATGAGTGGCAGGGTTTTGAAGGCTGGGGCACTTTCCAAGAAACAGATGGCTCCACAGATGAATTTTATGTTCCCAATTTCAAAATCGGGATTATCGCCTTTGGCAGTAATGGGCAAAGGAAAATTTGTCATTAGATATGTTCTGCTAATTGATGAGCTTACACACTTCCCAGAATTATCACTATTTTTTTGCATTCTGCCTTAAAGGAATATTTTCTGTGGCTGTTCATATTGTCCAGAGTATCAAGTATTTTATAAGCTGTGAGTGAGTGAACTAGTGGAGTAATGATCAATGATTAGTCTCGAGGAGTAATGTCATTTAAAGTCATAGACAAAAGTCATTCAAATCTGCACTCATGTTGGCCTCCTGACAAATCCTGAAGGTTGGTAGTACCTTGCTACTTACTACTTTCCTTGTATACTCATCCTGGCATTTGTTCTGCTTTTGATTTTTTTAATCTGGAAGGTTATATGGTATATTAAAAATTCCATGAGCAATATAAGGAAGATTTTTCTTGGGATGGAATGATCAAGCAAGGCAGCAGCAATTTCATGGTAACACCATGTCAGACTCTTTGGTATCTATTGGATCATCCAACTAATTACATATGATTCACACAGAGGGATTTCAAAGGATCAAGGGAGTCCTTTCTTAAAGATTAGGGGACTTGAGAGCCAAGAGTTCAAGTGGTTCTTTTCTGTCACTGTTTCTGATCACAGTTGCTACAGAAGAGCAAATGTCCACACTATGCACCATTTCAGAATCAATTATTGAGATAAAAATAATTGGTCACCAGTTTTTTTTAGAAGACTTAAAACTGTATTTTCAAATGCCAGTTATCTTCATCCCGGGGCTTCTTTTTCACCCTTTAACAAAATTTCAATTTTATGCCCAAGTATTTAGGGCAACTGCAGGAAAGCCTTTGCCACTGTTTTTTACTGGTGTATTATCACCTGCAAAAATGAACAGACAAGGCAGAACCTGGAAGTGGAGCAAGTCATATGACAGTGGGCATTTCTTGTACAACATGGGGACATTTTTGCTGCAAATTTTCCTAACAATATTTTCATACAGATAAAATGAAGGGCATTGTCCAAGGGCACTGAAAGTACTTTGGAAAGAAAAGGAGGAAAGGAAGGAAATCAATCCCTTTGCTTTAAACTCTGTGGCCTGAGAGGAATGTCTCTGCTTGCCCTTGCTGCAGAAGGTGCATTCCCAATTCTGAATTGGAGCCTAAAATAATTCACACATGATCACTGAAGAGCTCTGTGTCTTTTCAGAGCCTCCCATGCACCAGGCAAGGTGCCTGATGCTCTCCTCATACACACACATCTCCATGATACAATGCTTATTTTGCAAATGAGGTAAAGGATGTTAGAGAGGTTACCTAACATTTTCCAGAACACACAGCTGGGAACCATTGCTTTACTTAATTTATTAATTTTAATCATAATGAACACAGTTTAGTTCTTTCTGTTTCCACATTGTAGCTAAGGCATCAGTGTAAGGAATTATCTGTAGCTGCATTTCCAGCAAAGGCAGAGCTGAGCCACACTGTCGCCTGCCCTGCCTTGGGAAGAGGGGCTCTCAGAATGTGCTACTCGGAGTGGACCAGAGCCAGCTGCGTGGGACGTGCTTGGATCCTGCTAGAACTGTTGTCTCCGTCTCCCTTTGCTGATTGATGATGTGTATTTGAACAGCCTCCTCCTCCTTCCCCCCTAGACTGTGAGGGGCACTATGTTCATGGACCTGTTCATGGACCTGTACATAGTTCCTCAGACAACTTGGTGACAGTGTTTCTGAGGCAGTGGATGATTATTCCCAGAAGGAGGCATCTGCAGTTCCCAGAAGCCACCTGGGATTGATAGGTAGGCTTCCCTATACCCCCTTAACCTGCCCATTCCCACCGCCAATCCCACAGAGCCCTCATTCCACAGTTTAGAACCATTGGGTCCAGGAGGGAAGGAAAGGTTCTGCCGTTTTCCCAACTTAATCACATGCAATAGCACTAATCCTCCAAAGATCTTGCTGATTCCACTGTGGAGACTGGCTCAGGCTCTCTTCCTGGAGAGCCTCCCCAATGCTCCCCAGACCTCCCAGAACCTTCATGAAAGCTCTCAAGTCCCAGGACCTGGGGAGTCCCCAGACCTGCAAGAATGCACGGTCACGTCACATCTCTCTCATGCTGCACACCTGGGATCTTGCTGAACAGCATGTTTGCGTGAATTCTTCATTATTTCAACCCCTATATCTTGAAATGTGCTTGTTAGCATCTGGGTAAGACCTGACTGCCAGGCTGTCTCCTGTGCCTCTTGTTTTCCTGTCATTTTTTCTGGAATGGATAAAATACAATGTGGCAATAGAGTGTGCCATCCAGTGTCAGATCAAAGCAGTGGGGAGCCATGTTCCTTGAGGTACTTTGGAAAGACATTCCCAGGAAGCCAGTGGCAGAAAGCTGAGTGCAGACATGGGCTTTCTGCACATGGAAATCAGACAGTAATGTTCCAAGGCTGAGGGGATTTTAAAAGATTTATCATAACCACTTTTGATAATCTTCCTTAATTGTGGCTATGGAAAAAGTAATACCAATGATAATGTATGGCAGAGAAGCTTTAACAATCTGTAACACTCAAACAGTTTCTTGTCACAGTTGATGGATGATCCTTTTAAGAAATATCAAGATTTATTTAATCAACAGTATTTAGTTGGCACCTACTGTGAACAAGGCACTGCCCATGATCTGGGAATTACAGTGATGGACAGTGTAGGCAAAACCCCTGCCCTGGCCCAGCTCCATGGTGCCCCTGTCGGGGTAGAGAAAGGAGGAGACCCATAGTTCCCCATGATGGCTCACCTGGAGAATCAGGTGAAGAGCATGCCAACATGTGGAAGGACAGATGACATTTTAATTTGTTTAATTCACTGGGCCCCATAACTGTGGCCCAGACATCAGTATTTAAATAAGTAAGTAAGTAAGTAAATAAATAAATAAATAAATAAATAAATCATTTCTAGTACACCAAATGCATTCCCAGGGTTAGAAACTATTGGATTATCTTATATTTGGGGATCTCTACCAGACCTATAAGTTTAGAATAGAGTTTGTGAGTTTTGAAATAAGGATTTCACAGTCTTATACAGTGATATATTTTGCATGGCTTAAACACTTCTTGAGCAATGCAAAGAAACACATCCAAACTTCATCACGTTAGATGTTGAGAAAAATGACTTCAGTATAATTTTATGTAGACTCTGAAATTACCGATCACTAAATTCTTTCTGGCAAATTGGATTTTAAGGAATACAATGTTTCTTCTGATTTCAACAGGGACTAGCCTCAGGTCACCAGAACCTTGATGTGCCAGTCCCTTATATTAAATGGTGAAGTGTCTGTGTAGATCTTACATGCATCCTCCTGCAGACTTTAAATCATCTCTAGATGACTTATCACACCTAATGCAATGTTAATGGAATGTAAGTAGTTTGGTACACTGGATTGTTTAGGGAATAATGCCAAGAAATAAAGGTTCATGCCCAGTATAGATTGGTTGTTCTCTGGGTATTTTCTTCACTGGTGGTTTAGCTCATGAACGCAGACCACGCAGATAGTTCACCTCCATCAGTGGGAGCTCTGGCTGCCTGGAAAAGGCCTTGTACTTATGGGTTTAGGAACCAGGGAGGCAATTCTTAGGCAAAATGATAGTGTTAATAGTTTGTCAAAAGTAGACAGCAGGGAGGAAAGAGTCATTCCAAAATGAAGAATAAATGAAAGGAGAAGAACGAGAGGAAAAGGAAAAAGGCTCAAAGATTGTTCTAGAAGGCTGATGATGAGGGAAAGAGGGCAGGACAGAGTGGTGCCCAGGTCCCCATCAGGCTGTGCAGACAGGTGCCTCTGCCACTCAGGGGTAGGAGCTCAGTCTGAGCACCGGATCCTCTTCCTCCAGCACAGCCCTGGCTTCGGTCCACACACTTCTCACTGGCACTCCATGGAGAATAGGACTTCCTGTGCTCTGGGCTAGCATCTCTGAAAAAGAGTCAGGCTCAATCTGTAAGCAAAGATGATGGCTTGGGGTCTGGGCAGTGCCATGAGAGCAGAGGGAAAGAGGTGATTCTGAGCTTGCTCAGGATTTAGAAGTGCACAGAACCCTGTGATACCAGAAGTAATCCTGGGGCAAAAACAGAGGGAGGAAGGAGGAATACCACAGCAGAAAAGACAGCAGTGTGGGACTGGTAGGTCACTGGGGATGTTCTGGGGCAAACCTCAGAGCAGGCAGAAAGCCAGCCCTCCAGGAGTACCTTTTCTGGTCCTTGTTTTCAAACCCCTATTTCTCTCTAACATGGAGGTCTCCCACCAGGAGAGGAAGTCTGGACCCAATGAGGGCAGCCCTGGGAAAATCCAGCATGGTGAAGCTCCGGGCTCCGGCCTGCTCTGGCATCTCCAAGCACAGACTCTGGGGTCACTTGCTGTGTGTGTGTAAGTTGGGGAGACTCTAGAGTCTGGTCAATCTAACTGACTTAGGGCAGCTGGATGGTAAATAGCTTTTAGGCCATGTTGAAGGTCCACCCTCATCTCAGCATGATAATAATCACTTAGAGCTCACTTGTGGCTGAGAGATCTAGTCTAGTACATGTTTGCACTATCGTTTCCACTGAGCTAAATATGCTAATCAGCAAAACAAGGGTGTCAAGTCAGCTGTCACTTAGTGATTGCAGAGGTGCCAAGTAGTTCCTCAGCGTGAGTGACCAGTAAGATGTATTCAACATGATTTTCTTACATGTAATCCTCAGTATAAATATTTAAATTATGAAAGAGATGAGACTAAGGTTCTGAGGAAAACTGAGGGAATGTGGGTTTCTATGGTTCCTCACACCTCCACCTCCCCTGTGACCTTTATCTTTGTTAATCTTTTTTGAGTTTCTAGATCTCCACTCTTCTGCTCCCCTTTCTGATGTCACACTCACACCTTCAGATAAGAACACATCTCTAGGACTCCAGCTCTCTTTTTCCTGCTTCATGTACTCTTTTGTTGTTGTTGCTAGATGCCCTTGAGTTGGTGTTCCACTCATTGCAACTCTACATACAACAGGCGAAACACTACTATCAGTGTTTCTCTGCTATTCATAGGCTTTTCAATAGCTGATTGTTTGTTGGGAGTGAGTTGCCAGGTTCTTCTCCCAAGCCTACAGTATTGGTGTTCCCAGGCGGTCTCCCATCCCAGCCTCTCTCTTGTAATCTCACCTCCACGTTGAAACAAACATTGTAGACTCTTACATGCATTTATTGCCCAGCTGCTCCAGTTTGTGACCCCTGTCTTCATGTGTACATGCATACACATGAGTTCACACTGGCCCCTGACAGCCTCTCTTCTACTAGCCATCCTTTGTCTAGAGGCACTGATGCCATGAATGAAAGGATCTGACTACATACTTCAGGTATTCTTGACTTTGACTCTCTTGGCTGCTGATGTCCAATCTGACATCAGTTCTGCTCTTTTTATTCCTGGACACCTTTGAATCTGGTGTCGTTTCCTCCTCCTGCACTTCTACTGCTCAGGTTCCTGCTGCTATCAGCGCTCTGCTGGGTTGCTGCCCTCAGGTTCTAGCAGGCCTCTTCCTCAGTCTTGCAACTTCAATCCGCTGTCCTGGTAATTCCACCTGTGACATCTGATGGCACCACACTTCTGTGTAAGGTCACCCCTTAGAGGGCCATGCACAGACCTGACAGTCTTCTGATCTGTTTTCCTAGTGGGTTCTTCCCCCAGGGGCACCGTTCATAGTCATGCTCAGTGGGCTTCTCTGGAGCTTGGGCCTGCCCCTCCTTTAATGCTACTGAGCCTTTGTGTATACTTCTGTTTCCATCATCTGATCTTATTTCTCTGACAAATTAGTGCCTAATCTTCCTTAAAGATCCAGCCAGTATGCTACTTCCCTAGGAAGGGCTGTTTTTGACTATCAGTCCTCAGGAAGACATCATTTTTCTCCCATCCAGACCTGCATTCTATTTTTATTTATTTATTCATCTTATTCTATTTTTGACACAGTTTTCCTGCCTGAACCACTGCCCCCCTCGTAGTCATGGGAACAGAGCCAATGTGCATCTGTCTTTCATTTAGCACCTAACATAGTGTCTGATATAAACTAGAACTTCATGTGTATTAAGTTAGTGATGTAGGATTAGACTGTAGGTAGAAAAAGTTAATTGGAAAATCCCCTCCAAAATGAGTATGTAGAAGAAGTAAACCTTTTCCCTATGCCACCATAAAAATGATACAAAGATGTAATGGTATTAGAAACATATATGAGAGAAAAAATCTCCATCAAAAAACTAGAAAAAATATATTCTCTTATACAGTCCCAGTAAATGCAGAGACCTACTTGTAACACAGTCTACTAAGGACTTGGATGAAAAAAAGCACAATAGAGAAATATGAAAACAATAAATGGCATTTATGTGAATCTCCAGCTGAATCTTTTAGAGAAAAGTGAAAGGATTCTAATTTATAGTAGAGCCACATTTCTCAAATCATGTCTCTCTTTCTCAAATACACTTATCTTAATCTCCCACATATGCAGACTAAACATTTCTAGCCATTAAAATATGTATGTTTCCCTCTGAATACCTGCCTCCTCTCAGGTCCTTTAGGGATAGAAGTTTTGCCTTTTCGGGACTTTCTGTTCATTTCCTTTTTTTCCCATCCTCTCCTGGTTCTAAAGTACATGGAATCTGAGAACCAAACCAGCAGCTTTCTCCTAGTGAGTGGGAATCATGCATTAACACATTTGCCACCTCCTCCTAGTAGATTCCTTAAACATTGCAAATTAAGATGGGTGTTTGCTTGGCTAAGTGCAATTTTTAAATGGAATTAGCTGAAGTTCTCAATGGGAGAAGATCAAACAAACGACCCATGCTGACTTTGATTGCCTTGTGAGATTTGAACAATATCTTTCTGAATTGCTTAAGCAACCTCTTTCCTTAGGATAGCTTTACATCATCTCACATAAACAGTTGAGTGCAAATTTTTAGTTATTTTTCTCTAATACAATGCCATACATATGAACAGAAATTTCTTTGAACATTTATTTTCTCTTGCAGTAGGGGGTGGAAATAATCAATCAATGTTGTTTTCTACTTCTTTCATCTATCTTTTCAATTTTTTTCTTTTCTTTGTAGCTACTAAAAGCAGAAATCAGGAATGCTTTTTTTCTTCCTTTTTTTTTTTTTTTTTCCTAATCTTTGGCTATTTCCCTGTCATAAAATTCCTCTCATCTAGCAGGTCATTTAAGAAAACAGCAGGCAGACACTTAAACTCAGTTGATAACTGCTTTCAGTTTAGTGATTCACCCCCCAGCTAGTGCTCTTTGTTGTTTAGATTTTAATTTTTGATTTCTCAGCTTGGCCTAAGTGCTCAGAGGTGAGTATAAGAAATCTGGCTGTCTGCAGCATGTTGTGTGAACCCATGTGTTTGTATAGGATAAAAGATAGCTCTTTGGTGTCACTTTCATCACTGGAGAAGCAGGAAGGCCGATATTCATCCCCAGTCATCCTCACTCATTGCTTTTTCCATCAGTTCTCCCATTCAGTACATAAGCCAATTAATGTCACGGATGCCGAATCTGACAGCTTGCCAACACAGGTGTTCTACAACTGCTGCACTTTCATTTTGGAGAAGAAGAGTACATTTTCAAGCATAGAGTGAGCAATCTGACAGTGTACCTCTGATGTCATTTTATTTGGAAAATAAAGCATGGGGAATCTAGCAACAAACAGTAATTTATTTTGTAAGGCAAAATAAGATTCACAGCTTTATTATATCCACAACTACAATTACTTGCGAATCTGCTTCACTGTAGACATGTTCTACATGCATATTAGTTTTCAGCAAGTGAACATTGAACCAAGTTTCAAAGACAAGGCCTATCTCCTCTCTTCAGAGCACTCATTGATCGGCAACAAAGATGGACTTCTGTCACTAGCACAGAAATAAGCATAAGTACAAACACAACATAAGTATTGTAGCAAAATATACATTATGCTACTGAAGCAAGAAGGAGGAAGACATGTATTCTCTTAAGGGTCATGAGAAAAGCTTTGCTCAGTGGAGATGATCTTCAGCTTGGCTGTAGACAAGAAGTTCACAGGTAAGGTGTATAGGTAGAGGAATCAGGCAATGAATATATAAAACACAGGTGGGGAGCCAGGTGTGGTGGTACATGTCTGTGATCCCAGTGACTTGGGAGGCCAAGGAGGGAGGATTGTGAATTGAAGGTCAGAGACAGGCTGCGAAATGTAGGGAGACCCTGTCTCAAAAGAAAAACACAAAAAGGGGGATATTTTAGAAGGGTGGAATTCAGTAACAGAGCACTTGCCTAATATGAACGAGACCTTGGTTTCAATCTCCCAGTATTATGATAATAATAATAGTAATAATAAAATAAAATACAGCTTGAACAATGTGTTCAGAGACAGAGAAGGGCACACCCACATAGGCAAGGATTATTTTATTATATGGAGTGTTAGGCTAGGAAGGAGTAGTAGATGTGACTATGAATTAGGTATAATCAGGCATGTTTATTCCATGGCGTGCCGAGGAATTTCTAACTGGTTCTGAAGGCAAGGAAGAGCCACAGAAGCTTCTCAAACAATGTTTCTGAAATATTCTAGATTAATGGGAAAATGAATGCAAATGGAGATGCATCAATAGATATTTGGGCCCATGTTGTTGTTGTTGTCAGGTGCCTTCGAGTCGGTATCCGACTCATAGCGACCCTCCAAGGGTTTTCAATGGCAGACTGTTTCAGGATTGCCTTGGGAGTGGATTGCCAGGTCCTTCTCCCATTTTTGCAGTGCTGGGAATTGAACTCAGGACCTCAGAGACTGCAGCACAGCGCTCTACCAACTGAGCTAAATCCCAGCCCTAGAGCCCCATAATATGATTTGTCAATAGAGGACAAGCAGTTATTTTATAAACATATATTCAGTACCACCTGTGCTGGATGTTGAGGATAACAAATGAGTTTAACAAGGTTACTTCCTTGAAGAAGCTCACAGCCCAGTGGAGAAAGTTAGACCTGTAAACATGACAGTCAATACCAGGGCAACTTGGTACATTCCTTGGAGTTCAGAGGAAACACTGAAGACAGAGCCATTGATTGCTATGGAATGTCTGGGAAATTGAATTTTGTTGTTTTAGGTACTGTCAGTGTCTGAATCATAGTGACCCTATGTACAACAGATGAAAAACACTATTGTCAGTGCTCCTCTGCTATTCATAGGGTTTTCAATGGCTAATTGTTTTTTTGGAGTGAAATGCCGGGTCCTTCTCCCAAGCCTAAAGCATCTGGTATTCCCAGGCGGTTTCCCATCGAAGTACTAACCTGGTCTGAACTTGCTTAGCTTCTGAGATATGCTGGGCTTGGATGCCACAGTGGTACAGCTGCAGGCAGGAAACTGAATCGGGAAGATAATATTTGAATGTTCAAGGTCCAATAGGAGTTTTCAAATGTAAAACCATGGAGATGAGTAATGGAGAATCAGAAGTTATTGTCCAGCCAGAATGGACAAAATGAAGAGTTCAGTGCAGGGATTTTTGAAAAATAAGAGTGAAACACAACATTGTTAGCCAAGACAAGGAAGAATAGGTTTGGTATGAGGGAAAAAGAGTTCTATGTTTCATTTGTAGCCTAAGAGGAAATGACTTAATACATTCAAGCCTGGATATGTGGATCTCGGGTGTGGGAGAAAGGAAATGTGAAGGTGTTGATATGAGTGGCAGAGTCAGGGAAAATATGAACAAAATAAGGCATAGAGGTAGAGGATAAGCAGGAGAAGAGAATGATAAGGGAAAGCAGAGGCACAGGAAGACATTGAAGGGGACAGTTACAGAGAATGAGAGGCAGGAAAGAGGCCTGCCAAGGGCAAAGAGCAGAGAGGTGGAGAGGTTGGACTAGCAATTGATTGGCAGTTGGTCATAGGCCATTCTAGAAAAAACTACTTTCACTAGACTGGAAGCATAGGATATCAGATTTTAATGGCAACTTTAATTAAGTATAAAATCTTTTAAAGTAGAAACAAAATACAGCTGTCCCTTGGTGTCTATGGTGAACTGGTTCCAGGAACCCCCATGGATCCACAGATGCGCAAGTCTTTTACATAAAATGACAGTATTTGCATGTAACCTATGCATACCTTCCTGTATGCTGTTCCCAACTCCCAGGCCAGGGACTGGTACAGGTGTGAGAGGTGAGTGAGCAAGGGAATCTTCATCATTACCCTATAAAATATTGTTTTAATCACCCCCAAAACCAGCCACCCCTGACCCCAGTCCATGGAAATATTGTTCTCCACTGGCCTCTGGTGCCAAAAAAGTCATGGACTACTGCTTTATACCACCTCTGGCATTAATGGTACCTAACACAATGCAAATGCTATGCCAATAGTTGTTTTAATGTATTGTTTAGGAAATAAAGACAAGTATGTCTTTACCTGTTCAGTACAGATGCAATTATTTTTCAAATGTTGAATCTGCTGATGTGGAAACAATAGATATGGAATGCTGACAACGTTCCAAAAAGTTGTTGATGAAGTGAAGATGAATAAAGGCCAGTATTTAAGTGGGTAAATTTTAAAGGGGAAATTTTAGATGAGGGCATTTGAATAGAGTTTTAGGACTGGCAGAATTGGGTAGAAAGGGGAAGACTGAACACTTGACAGAGAGAGATGTGATGAGAGTGTGGGGCCTGGAGGATATGCTCAACATTAATCCTTCACAGGAAATGTCAGCTTGGTCTCTCCCAAGACAGATGCAGTGGCATAAGCATGCGTATGACTTCTATGAGGCTAACTCTGAAGGTTGCAGAGCTGCAGAAGTTCACATCTAGTGCCTCTATTTTCCCCATAACATATGAAAGTTATCTTATGAAATGAGAAGGTTTGAATAAAAGGGTACGCTGAAAAAGAATTCTGAGAGTTTGAAACCTTGACTGGGGCATAGGATTAGAAACACACAAGGGAAAGATAAAGGTAAATAAACCCAACCAGCCAACCCACCAACCAAACCAACTTCTTGTTGTTGTTAGGTGCCATCCAGTCAGTCTCCCACTCATAGAAACCCTACATACAACAGGTGAAACACCATTGTCAGTGCTTCTCTGTTATTCATAAAAAGTCATGTTGTAGCTGATTGTTTTTTGGTAGTGGGTTGCTGGTCCTTCTCCCAAGCCTACAGCACCTGGTGTTCCCAGGTGGTCTCCCATCCAAGAATACTAACCAGGCCCAACACTGCTTAGCCTCCCAGATCTGATGGGATGGGACACCACAGTGGTAGGGCTACAGGCATAAGTCACTTAGAGATCATTTAATATACAAAAGGATGTGCAGATGCCTTGTGCAAATCTATGCATTTTACCCAGGGTCATGAGTACCTGGGGATTTTGTCATAGGTGGAGGTCCTGGGACCATCCCTATAAATATCAAAGAGTGACTATAGTGAGATTGTGATTCTTTTTGCATTTCGGCTTAGGTTTGTTTATTTGCTATTCAGGGAATTCTTCTTTCATCTTTGCTCAGTGAGCCTTTAGAAGTCAGAAAACGGTCTTATTTATCATTGATCCTTGGTATATATTTGCTGGAAATAATGTGAATTTAGTAAGCAGCACAATGAATGGCGGCCTTACTCACTGCCTTCAGCTCTTTGCTTCCTGGTCACCCATTCAGAATCACCCCCAGGTGGCCCACCTAAAATGATTCCCCTGTCATTTTCTACTGCCTAGCCAGCTTAATTGTTCTTCTGAACACTTACCACTGTTCAACATTGTATTAAACATTGTTTATGATGATTATCTTTCCTCTTCCAGTAGAATTTAAGACTCACAGAGGGAAGAACTTGTCTTTTATTTTTTTAACTATCTATCAACAGTTCCTAGAATCCTGCCTAGTGAATTCAGATGCTCAGTACATAGATGCTGAATGAATAACAACCTTGTCTCATGAGAAACTTTTTCACATTACTACAAGGGCATTATGATATTTCACAGTATATGGCAATGTCTCACCACGGAGGCCAAATGAGTGATTTATTGGAAGGATTTTTTCCTGTTTTTCATACGGGATGACAGGAATACTTACCTTGTCATTGAGGAAGTGAAGTTTGCCTCTTCCGAGTCTCCTAATACATCTTAAACATCACTGTATCACATAATTGTGGCTATGAATGCATATGCCAATCGTCCAGCTAGATTATAAAACCCAGCTATATTATAAGATTGAAGACAAGGATATTATAAGATTGAAGACAAGGAGTGCCTTTTTTGCCTCTCACCTATTGTTGCTTGAAATTTCAATAACTACTTTTTGAATACATGACAGGTTAATTTATTAAGCACTATGAAATACCATTAAGCTACAAGATTTTTTGTGTACTTTTTATAATATGTGAGTAAATACAGAGCGTAAAGTCAGTGCTTTGATAAACTCAAGGTTGTATCAAGGGATGAATAATTAAAAGTGGTTTCCACTGTTATCCACCTTGATTAGTGAAACAGCCAAGTCTTCTTGTGGCCCTCAAGAGTAACTTTGGGCAAGAAAAAGAAGTTATCAGTTTTTTCTCCATGTGTCCCTCATTTAGCAACCATAATGTAGGAAGTTATGTTATTGCAAACTAAAGGATTTTCTATAAGCCTCTTCTACCAAGTGTTTGATGTTGAATTCAGTTTAGGCACATATAGGCTAGGGAGAAGGACCTGGCAATCAACACCTGAGACAATCCGTTACTGAAAACCTGAGGAATAGCAGAGAAGCACTAACAATAGGCCAGGCATGGCCCAGTGTTGGGGAGTGTTTCCTTCTGTTGTACAAAGGGTCATTATGAGTCAGACCTGACTTGATGGGACCTAACAACAACAATATCTTTAAAAGGGGCTCATGGTATAGTAGTCAACTTAAAGCCATGCTTATAAAGAAAAATGATGGATTTTTTTGGAAGAGTCGATACCAAGAAATTTTAATATTGAGAAGCATATTGACAGAAGAAATTAGAAGTTGCTTATGCTAATTTCTGTTAGAAAATGGATCAATAATGCTGCTCTATTGTTCCCTGAGTGTGCAAAGCCTGGATGAAAAACAGTGACAGGAAATCACTTCAAAATTTCCATAATATCCTATCTTAATGACTGGATTCTGCCATTAATGGTTTTCAGCACATGAAGAAGTAAACAAAATAATTGCATCTCATATGAATAGCCAACCAACAGCAGAACAGCAGGGTCATTATCTAAATGCACTTTACATCGACTTGCCAGAAGATCCTCAATGACTGTAAGGATCATGAATTCTAACTCAGTTAAAATGCCAGGTAATAAACAGAGGCTCAAAAGGTGGTCATGTGACTACCACAGGGTATATCTGAGAATCTCGAGAAGAAATAGGATTAGGGATTTTTGAGGTACAAATGGAAAAAGCAACTCAAAGCAAAGGTGATGAAATCCTTATACCTTGGTAAGATATTAGTTTCTAGCCAGCGGTGTTCTCATGGTTTGGTAGTTATTGGACCTATAAAAGGGAAAAGCTTGACTAAAATGTTTTCCCTTCAGTACTCCTGAATATGTATTGCCAGTCTGCCCAAGAAAAAAGATATTTTCTGCATGAAAAACCCTTATTTGTTTGCAAAATGATTTGGCCTTCTAGAGGTAGGCAATCCCTTTGGGGGAAAAAAAATAACTACCAATGTGGTGCCATGCTCCTTGATTTTGAGGTCATTTTGTTCAGATAAATTTCTTGTTATAATTAGTAATACCCTACATTTCCAGGATGATTCCCATTATAAAACTTTACTATATACATTATGGTAATGGGTCCTAACTACTATCTTGGATGTTTTATAATCCATTTAATATATGAGAAAAAAGGTTTAGAATTGAAGTTCACTGTGTAAAATAAAAGAGCTGGTGCTCACCAGAAATGTGTTAAACCATGTATAAGTAGTTTCATTCCTTGGCGAAATTTGTTAGTTATCCATGTGCAGTTTGAAGATCAAGTAATTCCAACCTGAAGCAAAATGAACAGAAAGATGAACTTGCCTTTCAACTTCTGCTTGCTGATCCCTCTGCTTTGACAGCTACTAATTCAGTCAAAGTGGGTGCTGAGAGACTACCAATGTGCCTGAGCACATTAGACCACTTATTATCCTCTCTTGCAGTATTCTCAATTAGTGCCCTGTTCAGCAGGGGGACAAGATTTTCATATCCTTAAATATCTTTAGACCATCTTTGTGCCAGGTGGCATAGATCACAGGAAAGAAGAAGAGCTATCAAAACAGTTTTCTGATCACTTCTTAGATTTATCATTTATTTGCTCAATCATCAGGAGAATATATATGAATACTAGTTGTTGATTTGTAAAATACAGATAAAATGCCTGTATTGCAAGCTTTTTGTGGGTATTAGAGTCCAACAAATTATGAAATCACAAGCCTCTCCCTTTCTTCCTCTACCGTGGCAATATGCAAGCAGATTAATTCCCATGCTGGAATAGCTGTGAGGCATCAACAGGGTGGCCTTTCCTCATTTAAAAAGGGAGTCTTGAGGTCCTTATAGGCTTGGCCCAGAATAATGAATTTTTGAACATATTTTTACTCTCCTTGGAAGGGATGTGACCTCAAATCACATCATTCATTTTTATTGAAAAAGTCATGGCAGGTATTTACCCTATGTCAGGCACTGGGCTAAGGAGGAATGAGATGTGATCTCTGACTCTGAAGAGTTCATTGCAGCAATTTATCAGTCATCCTACATGGAGGATGGGGAAGAAGGGCACCCTAGCTTCACCACCTGGTCTTCCATTCTGGAACACTCTCCTCATTCTCTGGTTGAGGATCATCTTTTAAGCCTCTTCTGAAGACTCATCTTTTCCAAAATCATACCTAATAGAAGCTTGGGGGAAATAACTCCAACCTTCCTTCTTCTGCCCTGGAGCATGTTGCAATTTATTTAGACTTACTCCTTATCTTTGTCTGTCTGCTTACATGTAAGGCTCTCTTCTTGGATTGTACAACCGCCATGTCCCCCGTAGCACCTGATATACTACTGGATACCTTGCAAATATGTAATTTTTCTTTATTTCTAGTGTTGGGACTGAACCCAGGGCCCTGTGCATGCTAGGCAAGTGCTCTACTTCTCAGCTGTATCCCCAGCCCTAGAAAGTATGCAATTCTTGTATTAAGCAAAGTTGAATTGGGCTATATGCAAATGTGCAGTATTTGGCTTAGATATGAGACATTTCTAGTGGTAAGGACTGTTAAACATTGAAACTGATATTCAAGTCAGGTCACACAATCCAGTACCCCTGAGAAGAATCTATCTTCTGAAATGATTTAGGCATTGTATTATACAATGGCATTGAACAACATGTAGATGAGCCCAGAATACTTTTTATCTGAGTACAGCTTGTTATCCACCAGTCCCTATTTGTTACTGCCTTAGCAGTACTAAAACAGCTTCACTTTAAATCCTCAAATCATCAATCCTTAGCAATAGAGTTGCTTTTAAAGGAAAATTTTCTACCAAGTTATGAAACACATTGGAGAGAGCTATTGTTTTAATAATGTACTCAACAGGATAATTGCTTGTCCATAACCAGGAAAGAAGTCAATTTTCTAACAATTCTTTCTACACTCACCTTTCAAAGGATATCCCATCAAAGATTTGGGGACCATCTTATCCATTTTAGGATTTTACTTATTCTCACAAACAGCCTTCTGGAAAGCTGCTCTGCCATGAATATGGTTTGAAGAAAGCATTTAGATCTCCATCTCCTTTTTAGCCCATTTTTCTGCCAAATTAAGGGAAAAAATAAGTACAAGAAAATAAGACATGAAATTTAGAAAAAACATTCAGGAAAAACATACAGTATCAAGGCTCTGCCTTTTTGCATACTTGGTATTCCAGATTCTTCCATAATAAAATTATTCTTGAATATTTTCATAGCCTCTGGCTAATGAGAACACAGAGTCTTTCTTGACCCTTACTTAATTTTCTAAAAAACACATGTTTAAGTGAGGTCATACAAAGTTACCAGGAGACTAAGGAGTTAGAACTCAGAGGCATGGTGATTGTGGATATCTGACCTTCCTGTCTGTTTATGTATGTGCTAGAAGAAACTCTCAAATGTTCCTAAAATAATATTTTTTCCCACTACAATAAAAATGTTTATGGAAAACACTTTCATTTCATATTTCCAAGTATTTCAAGGTATTTTAAGGCTATCTTCTTGGGAATGAGGTTGCTTTTAGTGGGCTGGGATTTAGCTCATTTGGTACAGTGCTCCTTTGCACTCTCTGAGGACCCAGATTTGATCCCCAGCACTGCAAAAATGGGAGAAGACTTGGCAATCCACTCCCAAAGCAATCACAAAACAATGAGCCGTTGAAAACCCTGTAGGGTTGCTATGAGTCAGATCTGAATCAACAGCACCTAACAACAACAACAACGCCTTCTATAAAAAGATATCACAGCAAATGACTTCAAACATAGTTGAAGTAGAAATTAATTCAATGTCTCTGCTACTCACTATTAAAACCAAGAAGGAAATACTTTCCACCATTTTCTATAGCTTATTGCATTAGTTCATTTAGTGATCTGAAAGTGCTAAAGTCAACTTGCCTGCTCTACTTTGCATTTTCCCCATGATGTCCCATCACTCACCTTGAACCTGTATTCATAATATCAGGCCTTTGGCAAGTCTCATGGAACATAAGTGATGGGTAGATATGAGTACCAGATGAATCTGCCTTGCATGTAGTTTCCTATACTCATTTTGCACTGTTATGTACTTGTACCATACAAAACTAGGGAACCATCAAGTTAGAAACAAACTGGAACTGAAGGCAGGGACTTAAGGACTGAAGACAATTTAAATGAACAGCATGAATTTTTCTTATCTACACTAACTCACATTTTTAGGCCAATTTATGAGAAAAAGATATCTATCTGTTGCATTTAGGTTTCAGATGAGACATAGTGAAGGAACCAGCAGGAAAACTGTTTCAAATCTAAGTGGGAAGGTAAAGGAAGTATAAATGCAAGTTATTCCAGTTGAAATTGTGGAGTAGGATTTAGTCTGAAAAACATTTGCATTTGGCAGTAAGGTGAACGGATAAAATATAGGATACTCAGTTAAAACCATCATTAAGTTTAGATAACGCTTTAGTGTCAATATACTCCAAATGGAAAGATTGAGGTTGTCCAATATTTTACTTTACTTGGTTCTACAATCAACACTCACAGAAGCAGCAGTCAAGAAATCAAAAGATGTATTACATTGGAAAAAGCAATTGCAAAAGACATCTCTAAAGTGCTGAAAAGTAAAGATGTCACATTGAAGACCAAGGTGTACCTGACTCAGGCCGTGGTATTTTTAGCCACATTATAAGCTTGTGAAAGCTGGACATTGAATAAGGGATATAGGTAAAGAATTGATGCTTTTGAATTATGGTGTTGGAGATGAATATTGAATATACCATGGATTACCAAAAGAACCAACAAATCTGTCTTAGAAGAAGTACAACCAGAATGCTCCTTGGAAGAAAGGATGGCTAGAGGGCATCTTGTTTTAGACATGTTGTCAGTAAGGACCATTCCCTAGAGAAGGATATCATGTTTGGGAGAATGGTAGGTCAACAAATAAAAGGAAAACCCTCAATTAGATGGATTGACACAGTGTCTGCAACAATGAGCTTAAACATAAAAAAGATCATGTGCATGGCACACAATTGAGGAATGTTTCCTTCTGTTGTACATAGGGTCGCTATGAGTTGGACAAGACTCAATGGCACCTAACAACAACAACAACAACAACAACAACATTGCATGAGACGTGCTTATATTTCATCTTTTTTTTCCAGTCCTGGGGTTCTTGCACACATAAGCACTCTCACCTAGCTGTACCCTAGCCCCTTTTTAGTTTCTTTTGTCTTGGGACTGGGTCTCATTAAGTTGTTTAGGCTGCCTCTGGCCTAGAACTGAAGATTTTTCTGCCTCAGCCTGTCACAAAGATTCCAGGTGTGTGCTACCACATCTAACCTTATTTCATTTTTATACATGTTGTGTGTTTGAAAATCAAATTTAACTGGCATCTTATTATTTTTACTTGCTAAATCTGGCAACTCTAACATATTGAGATTTGGTCAAAAGAAGGCAGTAAGTTAAAGATGAATTCTACAGTTCAAATGTGTTTTGTGGTCACTCAATATTTGTGGACTGAATAAATATATCTCAAATAAGTAGGAAAAGCCTGAATTGGAGAGAACTGTCAGTAGTATTTGGGCTAAGATTTAGTTCAGTTGGTAGAGTGCTGCTCTGAACTCTCTGAGGACCAGAGTTTGATCCTCAGCACCACAAAAATGGGAGAATGATGTGGCAATCTGCTCATGAAGCAGTCTGAAAACAACCAGCCATTGAAAAATCTATGAGGGTCACTATCAGTCGGGCCTGACTCGATGGCACCTAACAACAACAACAACAATCAGTTGTATTGAAAGTTCTCAGAACTGGGCCTTGGGAAGAAATTATTTCCTAGCAGGATACCCTCTCTGGAAGATGTCACTCAAACAGCCTGGACTCCAGGAATTTCTAAAAGTGAGATGAAAGATTCTAGCCACTGGGGATGGTTCAAGAGTCACTTTGTCAAAAAGCAATGGTTGACAAGCATTATAACACCAAAGAAATATATAATAGAAATAAGGCTGGAAGAGATGAGGGGTGAAATTCAAATGCCTAATGCTGAGCAGAAAAATGAAGAAAGGGATTTTGTCAAAATAATTCAAGTTCAAGGAAGTAGATGAGACATGACAATCAATTACCAAAAGCATGTTAAGTTTTAGATGCATTTAGCCTCCACCATCTCATTGAGGCTCAAGGTGCTGAGACAGTCTGTACAGACCCACAACTGAGCAGAGATAAGGAGGGGGCCCTGGTCATGGGCCTGGGTGTGAGGTTGCCAGGTAGAGAGGCTACAGGTCCCAGGAGCAAACAGCTTGGTGAGAGGCAGACTTCCATGACTGTGGACTTGTCTAGAACAGTCCCTGCAGCTAAATTGTTATTCTGCTTTGTTTTGAAGCTTAACGTCAGCTAGTGTTTGATGCCCAGTAAATGATAATGGAGGATGCATGTATGTTTACACACCATCATCGTGATGTGGCACCCATCATCTTATTCCACTCTGTAATACAAAGGAAACTGCAGAAACAGAAGCTTATTCTGTTTTTTTCTCTTATCCTTCCCTCTGCTGGACCCTAAGAGGCATTTCTGGTTTCTCCACAAGTGACTGGTGTTCTTTCCACTCCTGGAGAGACTACTAAAGACAATTATTTCCCTTTGTTTGCATTTCTACTCTCTCTCTCTCTCTCTTCTACCCCTCCCCCTCCCCAGTGCTGAGGTGTTGAACTCAAGGCCTTACTCATGCTTTGCAAGTGATCTACCATAGAACTTCACTCTCAGCCTATTTTTTACTTTTTAGTTTGAGACAGGCACTCACTAAATTACTCAGGCTGCCTCTGGCTCGAACCTGCCTCTGTCTCCTGAGTTGTTGGGATTATAGGTGTGCAGCACTCCCTTGGGCTATACTCTTAAGGTTAGAGATTTTCATTCATATGGGTTCTAGCAAGAAAACCGTACCAAATAATATGTTATAAGACAATGAAATTATACCCTTAGCAGAATCCTTCATCATAAAAAATTTCAAGTATCAGTGATCAAAATAAAAGATTATGTGCCGCTTGGTGAAGAGATGGGTAATTTTTAAGCATTAGTCTGAAGGGTTCTGGAGAAAATTAGATATTTTGTTCAATCTTTTGTGCTCCATTAACACTTAAGTTGTCATCATAATTACTAGTCACTTACATCCGACCAAAACTGTACTAAGAACAGGAGTTTATTTAGTGGTGATTACAGAGCCATATATAACGTGAGATTTCCAGGGAAGAGCTTTGGGGATTAGGATCAATACTACCAATAATGACCATAGTAAAGACCACAATTGTGAGCATTTATTGAGTGCTGTTCATGGCAGCCTATCACTTAATACTGCCAACAGCCCTGTGATGTCATCTTATTCCCATTCACACATGAGAAAATTGAGGCTTACTTAGTACTGGGAAATGCTTCACACCACTGTAGGTGGCCCTGGCTCCTCAAGGTTTGCCCCTTGGCCTTTTGACTTTGGAGGGGATGATTGTCACCATTTCCCCTTGTCCTAAAAGATGGAAGGAATGCTGAAAGAACCTTTCAAAACATTTACTGCTTTGTCCATGCTGATGTTTGTTGTTGTTGTTAGGTGCCGTCGAGTCGTGTCTGACTCATAGCAACCCTCACAGGGTTTTCAATGGCAGATTGTTTTCGGGATTGCCTTGGGAGTGGGTTGCCATGTCCTTCTCCCATTTTTGCAGTGCTGGGAATCGAACTCGGGACCTCAGAGACTGCAGAGTAGCGCTCTACCAACTGAGCTAAATCCCATCCCTTATGCTGATGTTTAGTTAGCAAATATTTTTAAAATCAACAACTAGTTCATAAAGAAGAAACACTATTTTGACTCATAACTCATTATATATGCAAGATAGATTGGTCTAAAAGGTTATTTTGTGCATATTGAGGCTGCTTTCTGCTTCTAAAAAACAAATGCAAACCTGTCACAGCCAGCAGTGACACACAAACAGGCTGCAGCCAAGTGTGGTAGGAAGGTAATTGAGCTGATTTTAGAAAGGTGGACAAACAGAGGGCTAGGGTCAGCATGAAAGTACCCGCACCCAGGGGGATGATTCATAAGGAGCAAAACAGAATGGGTTCGCAGGGGCCTCCGAACTGGGTATTCTCTGTGCCTGCTAGTCTGTTGAGCTTCACAGAACTGATATGTTCATCTGGCCATTTGCTGATATGCAGGAGAGAGCTGCCAACATGCAGAGGTCCCTTAGGTGTGAGCACACCAGCCACAGGAACTTTCCTAGAGAGCAAGGAGAACTGCTACCTATGCCAACACAGTGACCTTGAGATAAAATGTGTAGATGGGGCCTTATCAGTTCCCAAATCAGCCTGAATTCCATCACTAAATTCTATTGTTTATTAAAGACTGAAGGTGAATCCTCAGTCTCCAAATAGCTGCAATTTCAGGGACCTCTTCGGTCAATCCGCTCTCCTGGCCTTTAGGAAGATTTGTCTCTTTTGCCACTCTTCCTGAAACAAATACCCTTTTTATTTTGTTTGTTTATCTATCTATCTATCTATCTATCTATCTATCTATCTATCTATCTATCTATCTATGGTACTGGGGAGTTGAACTCAGGGTGGCATGCATGCTTTGTAGGTGCTCTACCATTGAGCTGTACCACCCAGTCCCTTTAATTTTTTCCTTTCCATCTTAAGACAGGGTCTCGATAAGCTGTACAGGCTGCCTCTGGCTTCAAACTCAAGATCCTCCTGCCTTGGCCTCAGATTGCTGGGATTACAGACTTGTGCCACAGTGCCTGGCACAAATGTTGTGATGAGGCTTACCTTTCCTCAGGTGGCTGCAGGGCTTGCTCAGTGCCCAATACCCCACAGCCCTGGATGTACCTGAGATTCTCCTCACACTAGGTCTCACCTACTTCCATCACTGTCACCTGTGTGACTCTACTAATGGGGAAGCCACATGAAACTGCCTGTATTTGACAGTTTTTCACCTATAAAAATGACCATGTCTGCCGGCTCAGCTCCATGTTTGGAAGATCTGGGCTTCCTTTTTCTTTTCCACTTGCAAATGCTGAGAATAGCACCCTGTCCCACAAGGCAAGGAGAAAGTCTGTCATCATCAAAGCCAGTCTCAGACATTACTGAAAGTCTTTTCACAAAACTTTCAAGGGCAAACTCCCTCAGTATGCCTCTTCTGCTGGGGTTTCACAGAATGTATTTCTTTCTGGTCACTCAGGTGATCTTAACATTTGAGGTTACTGTGACTGAGACAGGTGCTGTAACTTTGTGTGTAGTGTGCAGGGCATAGAGGCCAAGGGGACCTTGTACATTTCTTTTTTTTTTTTTTTTTTTTTT
>VMDO01017056.1:0-45957 GCA_007922755.1 Pedetes capensis | reverse complement strand
AGGGTTATCAAGTGATCTAAAAGGAAGTGAATATAGTTACAGTATGTCATCACATTTTCATATTCCTAATAAGAACTAAGAAAAGTGTAGGGAAAAATTGGGAAGAAACTGGCAAAAACTCCCAAACTGGGAAAATGGCGTTTGAATATCTGGTTTGTAAGTTAGAAATCTAGGGAAAATGAAAGTAACTTGGTTGCACGTTTGTACAAAACCCTTCCTGATTGGACAACTGGACTGAAAGCTGATTGGCTCAGGCCATTCCATGGGCGAGCTACATAAAGAGCTGCCCTGCGGCAGCTCGACCTTCTTTTTGGCACGGCCTTTCTGGCATCCCTCTCTGCGCCTTCTCGCCTGTCCCTGCCTGGACCACAGATGAGGAAATGCCTCTCCCGCTGCTCTCCCCCGGACCTTTGATGAGGAAAAAATGCTCTCCCGTGGCAATCCTCAACAAGGAAAAGAACCTGCTCTCCGTCTGACCACTGATGAAGCAACAGCTGCCTCCTCCTGACCACCGAGTGACCATCACAGGTGTTTGCCCCTGGCCTTTCTGGCATCCCTTTCTGCGCCTTCTCACCTGTTCCTGCCCCAGACCATCGGTGAGGAAATAATGCTCTCCCACTGCAATCCTCAACAAGGAAAAGAACCTGCTCTCCGTCTGATCACCAAGGAAGCAACAGCTGTCTCCTCCTGACCACCGAGATGACCAACACAGGTGTTTGCCCCTGGAAGGCAAAAGTGCCTGAGGCTTTTCCTTTCTCCCGTCTCCACCGGGGTCCCGAGGGCCGCAGGAGTCTGCGCCCCTCCCCTCACCTGAGGGTCTCGAGTGAATTTTGTTTAGGATCTGTGTGCCCGGCGGCGCAGCCCGTCCCAACCTCCAGGCCGGACCAGGAGGCGCGTGCCCCACATAGATTTGGCGCCCGAAAGTGGGGCCAAACATAGTTGGTGCCCCAACAGGGACCCAACAGAAAAGGATCTATGTTTTCCATATATATGTTTCCTGTGAATATAATCATCATCATTCTTTGGTTAGAAATAAATGGACCAAAAACTTCACAAAGTAAAACCAGAAAGCAAACAAAAACCCTCACCTATTTTGAAAAACACATAACAAAAGTTAAATGAAAATTAAAAATACAAAAATATGATTAACATTCCTAAAATGAAATAAATGTCTATTCTCAAAAGAAATGCAGATCCATGGAGAAGTTATATAACAACTAGAATCATAATCCAATGACTTGAGAGGCTGAGGTAAGAGGACTGCGAGTTTGAGGCAAAAGCAGCCTGCACAGCTTAGCAAGAACTTATCTCAAAATAAAAGTTAAAAAAGGGATTGAGACTGCAGTTCAGTGATAGAGCACTGGCTTAGCATGTATGAGGCCCTAGGTTCAAGCCCCTAGTACTGGGAAAAACAACCAAAAATAAACAAACAAACACAATAACCCCACAAACACACTAGAATTAAAGACTACAGGTAGCTTCGGAACCCTGTGAGGTATACACCTATCCCTTTTATCAAAAAGCTAACTGCAACAATGAAAATCACTCAACTTTTCTTGCCAACAGTAGAGGAAGAAATGAAAGAGTATGGTAGAGTTGCCAGGTCAAGAAATTTAGTGAGAAATCATTTCATAATGATCAGCATTATTTCAATCTTTATTAATATGAAATAGGAGGGTAGGATGGAATTCACATAATTTATTTTACGTGTGCGAGAGGAAGAAAAGTCTTATGAATACATAAAAATGGCAACCTAAATCCAAATCAGGCTCAACATTTAAAAAGTAATACATGTAGTATTTTTCTAAGTTGATTTGCAACATTTTGCCACATGAGGGCACCAAAGCTTTAAAAATCTGTTCACCTTTTTTTTTTTCTGAAATGAAAGTTCTTCAAATGCCTTGGGTGAACATTTATTGAGGATTGTTATACGTTTTATGGACAAGAAGCTATATAAAGATAAAAAGGTAAATGAAACATCCTCACTGGCCTTGGTCAGTGAGCTCCAGACAGAGGGCAGGGTGGGGGAAGTGCAGAGGTTGGAGCTGCAGAGGAGAATGGCATGGAGAGTTTTGGTTGTGGGTTTGGTAGGTTGGTTGTTGAAGTGCTAGGATCAAACCCAAGGCCTTTCAGTGCTGGGCAAGCACCCAACAACTCAGAGCTACACTCCTAGATGAAATGTGTTTTGAACTAGTTATTGGCGTTAGGCCCAAGTACGTTCACTCTCTCTCTGACAGTGGTATTCTAAGTAGAACTCAGACTCTAGAGAGTCTCTGAGACCCTTTCAGGGTTGGTAAAAGTCAAAACTATTTTAATTTTAATTCTAACATGCCTTTTAAACTCATTTTCTTATTCAGGTATAGTGGAATTGACCAAAGGCTACATGACATATGACAATGGCATTGCTCTCCTAACTAATGAAATGTATTTGTACATTATTATGGTTTTAAGGAATTTCTAAGGTAGTATGTTTCAATGATAAATCTGAGCATGTTCAGAGATTAACTCATTTTATTCTCTGTACTTCCACAAACTTGCAAGCTGTCTTCAGTGATAACTACTGTGATCTCTGTAAGCTCATTATCTAGTGAATCAGTTATTTAGAAACTCAGAGAGTTTTCCCTACACCTCTGCAGAAAGAACACTACTAAATATACTTTGATTTCTTGCTTTGCAATATTTAAAAATTCTTGCCGGGCATGGTAGTGCACACCTGTAATCTCAGTGATTCAGGAGGTGGAAGGAGGAGGATGATGAGTTTGAGGTCAGAGGCAGCCTGCATAACCTAGCAAGACTCTGACTCATATTAAGAAGTAAAAAAGAAAAAAAAGAACTAGAGGTGGATCCCAGTGGTAGAACACTTGCAAAGCCCTGGGTTCATCCCCTAAGTACCTCAAAAAATACTTCTTAAGAACTTTTCTAAATATTTCATTTTTATCTAAAATATTTCATTAATACTTTTATATTAAAATTTATAAAATATACATATAGTGTATCTTCTTATATTTAAGAATAGATAGCTGGCTTAAGATAGGTAAATTAGAAGACTGGGTTTCTCAATGACTAGCTGCACCATCAACATGTAAAGATTTTAAAAGAAGCCAGATGCAGTGGCACACACCTGTAATCTCAGTGATTCAAGGGGCTGCTTCAGGAGGATTGTAGATTTGAAGCCAGAGGTAACCTACACACCAGGGAAAAATCCATCTCAAAATAAAAATAATAAGTAAATATGTTGAAAGAGATGAAATGGACACCAAAATCTTTTCTGACTTACAGATGGAGGAATGTACTTCAAATAAACTAGGCAAAACTACAAATAAAACCTGAGGAAGGCTGTTATGATAGTTAATTTTACATGTTAACTTGATTAGATTAAGAGGTACCCAAATAGTTGGTAGAACATTATTTCTGAGTGTGTCTTTGAGGTCTATCCATAAGAGACAGGTATTTGAATCAGTGTGTTAGGCAGATTTTGTTGCTGTGACAAAATGTGAGATAACTTAAAGGTATAAAGATTTATTTTAGCTTATGGTTTCAGGTTTCACTCCATGGTTGGCTTGTTCCATTGCTTCACACTTGTGGTAAGGCATAACATCATAGTGGAAGAGTGTGGCAGAACAAGGCTGCTTACCTCATTGCAACCAGGAAGCAGAGACAGGAATAGGCCAGGGACAAGATAGAGCCTTCAGTGGCACATACCAGTGACCTCCTACTTCCAACCAGCCCTACCTCCTATCGCCCTTTCATCTATAAACTCATTAATGGATTAATCCATTGATGAAGGTAAGACTCTCATGATTCCATCACTCCTTAATAGTGCTACCAACTGGAAACTAAGCCTTCAACCCTTTAACCAAACCTTAAGAGTAAGGAAGATCCCTCTTCACCCAATGTGGTCTGGTACCATTCCACTGACTGAGAGCTGGGAAAGAACAGAAATGTGGCGGGAAGAAATTCTCTTCCAGTGCTGTGGCCACTCTTCTCTCTTGCACATTAGAACTCCAGGTTCTCTTAGTGGCCCCCAGATTGCCAGGCCTTCAGCCTCACACTTAAAGAGTTATACCATCAGCTTCCCTGGCTCTCCAGCCTTCAGACTTACACTGAGGCATGCTACCACCTTCCCTGGACTTCTGAGCCTCCTGTTACGGCTTTACTGCTTTTTCTGGCATCCAGGAGCATCAGTTGAATCTGGGCTATTAGCCTCTTAGCTTATGGGTTTCTCCAATCAGTGCAATAGAAAAATGTTTAAAATGCTTATGTGACTATTTCTGGTTTGGAAAAGTTGAAACAAACCACATTTGGCATTTAAAGAGATAGGTATCTGTTTAAAATATCTGTATTAGGTTCCAAAGTCTGCGTTAATGAAGTCTCATGTATTGGGTAATACTTGCTCACGTGGGCCAATCCCCCTATTAAATTCTCTGTTGTGTACTGAATATAAAATATCCCCCACAGGCTCATGTTTTAAATGCTTGTCCCCTAGATGATGGTGCTATTTTGGGAGGTTGTGGCAATCTTAGGAACCAGGGCCTAGCTGGAGGAAGTAGGTCACTAGCAGCAGGTCCTTTGGGGTATATTATCCCTGGCTGCTTCCCGTCTTGCTCTTTGCTTCCTGGTTGGTCATGAAGTGACCAGTTCTCTTCTGCCACATGCTCCCACTGCATGCATGATGTTCTCACCAAGCTCATGGGGCCAAATGACCTGTGAAACTGAGCTATCTTCCCCTTGGCTTAATTTACCTTACTGTGTCTTACACAAGAAAACATTTTCAAATAGTTTCATAATACAAGTTAAATTGCAACATCATTTTGAGACCAGACTTTAAAGAAAAAGGAATTGAATACTATACTCAATTGAAGAGTATTCCTCCAAAGCTCATGTCCCGCAGGAACCTCAAAATATAACCTTATATAAGGGTACGCTCTAATTGAATGACTGATATCAGCCAGAGAAAAACAGATATTCAGAAAACATTCATGTGACAACAGAGGCAGATAGCGAAGCCATACTGCCACAAGCCAAGGAATGCCAAGGATTATAGGCAACAAGCTTTTGGAATGCAAATCTAAATGTTTAGCATCAGAAAATTCACACTAGAGCAAGACTTTACAAATGTGCCAAGTGTGGAAAATTCTTTGGATAAAGCTCCAGGCTTGTTCAGGACCTGAGTTCACTTAAGAGCAAAGCCTTATGAGTGAATGTGGGAAATGCTTTAGTTTCAATTGTAGCCTTATGCAACACCATAAACCTCACATCATGTAGATGTCTAATGCTTGTAGCCAAGAGTCTACTCAGAGGGCTGGAGATATAGCTTAAGTGGTAGAGCACTTGTCTAGCATGTATAAGGCTTTAGGCTGAATTCCCAGCACAGATCAATCAATCAGTCTACTGATTCAACACCAAAACATTCACAACCCAGTTTCATTAATTCAGTGATTGTGTGAAAGCCTTCAAAGATCTTGCCTCATTCAGCAGTAGAAATCCCACACATGACAGCCATAAGGACTTCAGGGAATGCTACAGGCTTTGTGAGGAAGTCATCTGCCTGAAGCTGAACTTTATACATCTGAACATCAAGAGAAGGGTGAGTCCCCACTAGTTGCATGTATGAAGGAAGTCTGCAGGAGCTGCATTCCACCCAGAACTGTTGCCTGGATTCCCAGTTGAGTAGGTGTAACAGAGATTACATGGTCTGAAGTTATTTACTCTTTGGCCCTTTACACAAAGTTTGCCAACAATCAATTTAGAAAATAATCTTTCTTAAAAAATAAACTGTTGGCATCTTTAATAGAGTACGAGGCATATAAAAGCTCTCTACATTCACTTCTTGGTACCTAGGTTCTTATCTGTTCTACCAAATGACATGACTCACTTTTTTGTTTTTTTGATGGTGACGAGGATTGAATCCATAGCCTCATGCATGCCAGGCAAACATGCTAACACTGAGCTACATGCTCAGCCCCAACAAAATACTTTTTAAAAGGTTGAACACTGAAGATACAAAGTACAGGTTTAAGAGGAAAAATACAAACTCAGGTAAAATTAATATTTTAACCTTACTTTTACAAAGCAACTTCACCTTATTCCAGTATTCAGACTAGGAAGAAATTTCAGTGTGCTAATCAGTTTTCCCATCATTGAAGAAATCATAATCACACACACCTCCTCCTACACAAGACCTAACACCTATAATCTAATTTTTTCAAGATATCAATATCACCTACACCTAGTGAGCTTATTTTACGATACCAAGTGTCCATTAAGTGGGTAACTGAGGTAAATCAAGAGTTCTCTCTTCATAATTCTCCACCCATTATCTTTACTCATCTTCAGCATTCCAGAAAATGAGGAAAAACCTTGAAAGAAATGGAGACAGTAAGTCACATTCAGCTTACCTTATTAGTGTTCACCTTATTTACACACACAAACATGAAATGACATGACCTATGTAGGCAATTCTATGTTTAAAGATGTGACAGCATGGAAGTCTGTCCTTTACAAAAGTATGATTTACCATTAAAGTACAATGACATTTCAGAAAAATGTTACATCTCATTTTAAAGGATAAATAAAATCAGATTATCAAGCCTAGTACATAACTGAGCATGTCAAATAAAAACAAAATAGCTCAGTTCTAACTTATTGTGGGAACTCGAATAGATGTTTCACAGGATTTTGAACAGTACCTACCTGTTTAAAATATACTTTTAAAATAGAAACTATATGTTTCTGGGGCTCTGAGGGAATAACATGGTGTTAACACTGCAATGATAACTAAAACTTACATAACAGCTACTATGGGCTGGAGTTTAAACAACTTGTTTTTAATGATTGTTTCATCCTCACAATCATGTGAAAGATATTAAAGTCTGGAGAGACCAAGTAACTAGATTAAGTTCACAGGTCATAAAAGGGAAAAACAAGGTATTCAGCCACATACTACTACTTCCATTTTACTTTATGTGAATGCATTAGTCACTAGTTGTTTTAAATATTCTACAGCCCAGGCCACTTCCTAGTCTAACAAAACCACAATCTGGAAGAGGGATGACACAACCATCACTATTTTTGTAAACTCCCCAGAAATACCAACATGCAGACAAGTTTGGGAACCACTACTACAGGTGCTCTTATTCCTGAGGTGCCACAAAAATGCATATTTTTAATGAGATGTTACCTGTGTCTTACTTTTCAAAGGTGAATTGAATTATGAGCACTTCTTGTAACTGCAGAAGTCAAACGTGACTTGTATTCAATTTTTGTTATCAATATACATTACTACAATTTTAATACTTAAAATGCGCATGCATTTTCTTGGCCTGTTCTGTGTATCACAAGAGGTAGAGCCTTGATTCAACTGAAAAAACTACAACAGTACCTTCCTAACACTTAATGATTTGATATAGTTCACTTGATACTCCATTGTGCCAGATCCTATTTCTACAAAATAATGAGTAGGTGAAGTGAATTTAAGGGTACATTTCTTAAATGTCAACAAGTGATTAACTTGCAAAAGTTGTATCTTATAAACAAAAATTAACAATTACAAACCTTTAAAAGTAGGAAATTATTGAACTACACATCCCCAAATTCTGAACTACAAATCTTATATTAAAAGAAACAATATTCATAGCTCTAACTGGGAGACCCATCATGACTGTTTAATCTTAGTATTCAGCTTTGCCTAAAGGGAATACAATTTAACATGAAAAAAGAATTATCAAAGCCTTTTTTGTAGCACCAGAACCTTTCAGGGATTTTGCTGTTGCTTCAAATGCCCTCTGCCCAATCCCTCCCCAACAGCTAAGTAAAACATTATAACCTCAGGAAACCTACACCTTCCAAAACAAAAGGTCACAATATACAGTTCTCAACTAGTGATATTTCAATATATACTTATTTACTGTGGTGCTGGGGATTGAACTCAGCGACTCATGCATGGTAGGCATAGGCTCTACCACTGAGTTATTGCTCTAGTCCTATTCTAATTATTAAAAGTTGTTGTAATACACCCCCAATTTTGCATAAATCAAAACAAAAATCTCACCTTATAAAAAACTTTCACAAGTGTTTGCCTTTTCTTAGTAATCTAAATTCTAGTAAGTGTATTATTAAAACTTTTACAGAATTTCTAAGAGATTATAATATGGGCATGTAAGTAGTATCTGATGTCAAGTTAGGAATTTTTTTAATAAAAAAATTATTTAAGCTGGGTACACTAGCCTATGCGTGAAATCTCAGGGACTCCCAGTGACCCAGGAAGCAGAAGGATCATGAGTTGTAGGTTAGAAGCAGCCTGCGTGACTTAGTGAGACCCTGACTCAAAATTCACAAAAATAAAAAATACAAGTGGGCTAGGGATGCAGGCCAACAGTAAAGTATATGTAAGGCCCTAGGTCTAAGCCCCCAAGTACTGCCATAATATATGCCTGTATCTATATATATAGATATATGTATACACATGTATAATATTCATAAATTATGAGTTTTAACAGTCCATATGAAGACTAGCAAAAAGGACTTGAAGTGTTTAGAAATCACCCCTTCAGTAGTGAATTTTAATATAAATCTGTTACTGAATCAAGCTATTTTTGGGTTAACATTTCTATGTTTATTTCCATTTTAATAGAAATATTTATAGAAATTAAAATTATTCTAATCCTATCTCAAAAATCAAACAAATAAGATACAATTTTTGAAATACTAACTTAAATCATTACCATTAAGAACTTTGCTCATTAATTACATTTATACAAAAAATGGGGGAGGGGGGAGTAGTGAGAGAGGGATTTACAAAGAAGGGAGTACCAAGTAACTTAGGGGAATGGCATACATACTACCATGGTTGTGGTGATTTTATGGGTCAAAACATATTTCACACTTTGCATGTGCCAATTTATACCTTAAAGTGTTTTCTTAAAACCAGCTACAGAGAAAATGAGTCTGAAGAACTCACACCACAATAGCCTAATTCCAAGTTCAACAATTCCACACTAGATCTACAATTTAATCAGTTTCTGTACTTTTGGGCTCCCTTTCTGACAATATGGACTAAATTCTTTATCAGCTCCCCATTATTTAGACACCAAGTTGAAACTATGCTAACTTTAATGACTCTCTTAAATTACATATATATGGCTCCATCCCCTCAGTATGAACGAAACTTATGAATGCCATCACATAATAAACTATACCACTGTACCTTACCATATTTATAGAAAGTAAACAGTCCATTATCACTATGCATCAAAGCATAATAAACATTATTTAATTGCTGGTAAATGCAAATTAAGACAGAAAGAACTGTCTGAATATAAAAAGATGCCAGAAAAAAATTATAAAATCTTTTCTGAAATTAGAAAATGCAATATGGTAGATTTTAAATGTAAACCACATTTCTAACGTTCCTGTCTAGTTGTTTTACCAGTTTGCGTCTAAAAGGAATCCCAAACACACTGAATATGTGATAATGACAGCTTTGCCAAAGCATGTTTTAGGTTCTCTTGTGTCTAAAAGCTACATTTAGCTTTACCTGTTTAGACTGAAGTGTGGCAAATTCCGTAATAAAAGCCCACTTTAAAAGTTAAGATATATTTAGTTCTTTCTCTTACCACTAACTCACCCTCAAATTTTTTTGGAGGTGCGAAGATTGTTGTTTCTATTTTAACTGCCCCTTCACTATGTATCTTAGTGGCAACAAAAATCTCAGCTTCTGGTGAAAGCTGGGGAGTCTGACGTGGAAACAGGAAAAAGAAAAAAGGCTCTTGGGAATACAAAATTTAGAAAATAAACTTTCAGGATTCAATCTGACATAAAAATTCAAACATTTTTCCCTCCAAGATTATGCTCTTTACAATTACATTTATATATGAGGGTGGGATGGAGAAAGCTAAAAGCAAATGAAGATAAAGTCTAAAAAATCAAAATACAAATATACAGAACTAAAAGTCTTCTATTCATCAGTAAAACATAAGTGATTCTAAAATTAATGTGCAAACGAAAATAGTCAACATTCATTCAATAAGCTTGTGCATTTAATAAATGAAAAGATTAGCTCTTCTCACCTCAGAAAGTAACCTCCATTTTCAACAAAGTATAACCTTAAGAAGTGAATAAAGCATATTGTGCTTAGAGATCAATACCTTGAACACTACAGAGAACAATAATATTCTGAAAATCCAGTTTATTTTCCATGTTGTGGACAGATCCAGTCAGTGTGATCAGTTTTTCTGCATGTGTAATAATTTACCAAAATAAGTTTTCCCACAAGACCCTTTCCATCAACTCTGAAAATCCTGATCCGACAACATACCCAAATAAAGCTCTTGAAAATCACCTCTTCGAATTTGGAAGAAAGTATGGCAAGTCTCTCCTGTAACATTTACTGCACTACAAATGGCTAAAGAGCAATTTATGTTTTAAAAGGTGACCAGTACAACAGCTGAGTTCAGGATATTAATGTTTTAGTGCACTTTGCTCCAGTTCTAGCCAACATGCTACATTTTCCTTTTTTGTTGTTGTTTTGTTTTTGGGGAAGAGTATGGTAGGGAGGCGCACAAAGTGGACTTGAAGATTTCCACTGTACGAAAAAGATATGACTCTGCAAGCAAAACTGTTAAGCTGCCTTTTTTCTTAAGACTTGGACATTTTAAGACAGAAGCTTTGCAAAACATTACACAATTTTTTATTATTAAATGAGAAAATCTCATTTGTTACATCGTCACATTGCTAGTCAGAGAAATGCTGCAGTGATGAAGAAAGTCAATGCTGGATCAACCAAAGTCCTCATTTCTACAACATTCATTTACAAAGAAATAATGTTCAACACAGCCCAACACAACATTCTTGGTTTTCTTCATATTGAAGTCCCCCAAAAAAATCATCTCCTAATGGGGTATTTCACTACATAAATTATAGTTCTTCATTTTTACAATTCACCCCAAACTGCATGAGAGATGTATCACACTAAAATTTCTAAAGCTGTTAGGAAATCCTTCACACATCGTCGTCATCTGATGTGTCACTGCTACTTGTTTCTGTGTCATCATTCTCAATTGTGGGTTTGAAAGTGCTGTTTTTCCAGGGTCCAAACTTGAAGTCACAGATCAGGCCATTTTTCAAAATACCATTTTTTCTCAGACCATTCTTCTGTAACTAAAATGTCAAAAGCAAAAAAATTAATTTCATCCCAAGTGTTATTAAGAATACTATAAAGTATAAGTCATAAATATAGTAAAACATTTTTCAAATTGTATCCTATCCTGAAAGGTTCCAAGTCTGGAAAAGAAGCTTATTTATACAAATATAGGTAAGAGATGCACTTAATCTAACAAAATATTCCTAAGAGAATAAGTCTATTCTTTGGAGAAAATAAACAGTATATACCATCTATTAAAAAAAAAAAATTACTATGTTTATAGTAGCAGAAAGAGCAGTAACTTTGGAACCACACAGGATAGATATGAACCAACTCTGTCATACTTAGTAAGGTATTAAACCTTTTTTCATTTCATTACATGAACACCGGAGTAAACATACCTTCAAGGTGCTCCCGGGCATATAAACAACCATTAAGCTATAGTTATTTTTATTATTATGACCTAAATTAGCACAGGCCACAATCTGCTTTATTCATACCTTGTAGGATAAGTAGAATGAAGTATAAACAAAACAACAAAATTGAGTCTTGTATTTAACCACAGAAATTAAGACACTGGAAAAAAAAGTATCCTGATTTGTTTTCAGAAATAGAGAACTAAAGAGTATTATGGTAATAAATAAGTCAAAAAGTCACCTGTCAGAGAGTAAAACAGATGATTAGCCCAAATTAGAAATAATTTAAATATGTAAAACAAAATAAAACTAAGAATAGTATAGGCCTTATTCTGAATTTTTCTGATGAAAAATGTCAAGTTGGTTAATTTTCATATAAATATCTAAATGCAATTTTCCCTAAGACTATGTTCAACTAAATAAATAAATATTTGGAACTGTTGAAAGGTTTCACAGGGTGTTTTTTTAAACCATGAGGATTATAAATAATTTGAAAAAAGTTCAAACCCAAAGAGTTACTTCCACCATAATACTTACTGTTATATATAATAACAAATCTAAGGATTTAGCTTTCAGTTTCCCATCCCTTTTAATTTTCTATAGCAAATGTTCTTCTCTATCCTGCTTTAATTCTAAAACTCATCAATACTACCATCTTTCACTTTGAATAAATGACCTCACCATCTTTACATGGCAAACCAAAAGCCACAAATCCACCTCCTATTTTCCCTGCCGCCAAGATGCTTAGAAATGTCTGGTCCCTCTTTGAAAGGTGCACCATTTCCATTCACTAAAGTTCTACCCTTGCCTCACATGAGTTAGCAACCAATGCCACCTCATCTTACCACAACTTGATATTAGCAGGAGAATGCTGGTGAATACCAAATCTAAATCTCTACTCTTCAATTTTCTAAATGCCTAGACCACTCCTTGAAAATATCTAACTATATTTTTTAAAGCCTCCTAAAACCAGCAACTCCTTCTGCATTCCTATTTATGCTACTATCATCAGTTCATGTACAGGAATTTCAAAATCCCACTGGTTCTATTTCAGATCCTATGAGAGTCACTATGAGTCAGACTTGACACGACAGCACCTAACAACAACAAAAGCAAAATCTTATCAAGACCATCTTATTATAACATCCCTAGTTTGTTATTAAGTACCACTGAGTCAGGTCCAACTCACAGTGGTCCTATGTACAACAGAAGGAAACACTCCTCAATACAGCGCCATGACTGGCACTACTGTTAGTGCTTCTCTACTATTCATAGGGTTTATACTGCCAACTGATCATCCTTACTTTACTCTTACAACTTATACTTTCAATGTACACTTTATACTGTATGTCCACTTCTTGTATAAAAAAAAAAAGATTGTTTCACATCCATAACTAAACCTCCAAAGAAGCTGTACAGACACACTGCACACTCCAGATATGGGCAAGTTCTTCATAATCTGATCCCAATATATCTTTCGTAAAGATAATCTTTTATCGTGGATAAAAGGTACAGGCTATGAATTCAGCCAAACTTGGGCTCAAATTCTAACTTTAGTACTTATGGAACAGTATCAGCTATAGCTTCCTCGCCTGCAGCCATTACCACTGTGGTGTCCGTTCCCATAAGATGTTGAAAGCCAATCAGGGTCAAGCCTGGTTAGTACTTGGGTGGGAGACCGCCTGGGAACACCTGGTGCTGTAGGCTTGGGAGAAGGACCCCGCAACACACTCCCAAAAATCGAGCCATTGAAAATGCTATGAATAACAGAGAAATACTGACAATAGTGTTTCACCTGTTGTACGTAGGGTTGCTGAGTCAGACACCAACTCGACGGCACCTAACAACAACAACAACTTCATATATTACAGGAGAAGGACGTAGCAATCCCAAAAAACAATCAGCCACTGAAAACCCTTTGAGGGTCCCTACGAGTCAGATCAGACTCGACGGCATCTAACATCATCATCGTCATCATATATTGGCAGAAATTAAGAGCTCAAGCAAAGTTATGCTGAGAAGTCACCTGACTTATCAAATTAGGACACTTCCAAAATGAAAGTAAAGACTTGCTATATGAATAACTACAGCAGGATAGCAGGCATAAACTGGGATTCTCCTGAGCAAACCAGGATACACAATCTGAATGACCTTTAATTAAAAACTTCTCACTCAATATTCTTCCCACCACTGTGAGCCTAAGCAATACCTATAGTCTTTCTTTTGCCTGCTTTACAACTTGCACCAGAAATCATTCCCTCATTTTACCTGTCAAAGGTAAAGTCAAATATAGCTTCTTCATTATGTTTTCCCAGATCATTGCAACTGCAATTAATCTCCAAAGTAACCACCAACACGTAAGTTCTACGAGGGGGAAAATTTTCGTTTTCTCAGCACTCTAGGACAGTAACAGCCACTCAAGAAACATTTGTTGAATTTGTACCTCATTACCTCTTCCTCTCCTCCCTTCGCCGTATTTATACTTCTCTGGTCCTCATCTGAAACACTTTGAGAACTAGTGTCACACAATCTACTTTACACAAGAATTTATCTACCTTCATTAAACTGTTAGCCTGAAGAAAGAGCACAATCCTGTGATATCTATGGCATACTGAACATTCAATAAGGGTTTGCTGAGGACAGAGTTTAAATTCAGAACTGTAAGTTGCTTCTGTTACCTGGTGCAATATAAATCTTTTCAAAGACATGATCAGCCCTAATGATTTTTGAGGCACCTAAATGTCAAAGGTTATGTCATTGTTAATACAAATATATCCATCTTTATCAGTTATTCAGAAAATATGGACTTTACACCTACATGTGTCATTGATTTCCAACCCAAAGTGTGTGCAAAATAACCTTTATGTCAGGTAAGTATTTTATTATCAACAGGATTTTATCTACTTGCCTTAGTCCTCATTAGGTTTAAGATCAATTATCTTGGGCAAAGAATATTATGCTTTCTTTGAAACACTATCATAGTGGTACCTAGTAGATCTCTCTTGATGCCTTTCTTTAGATTCAAAACAAATCCTGGTTCCGGGGTTGGGGGGGGGGGGGGAGGCACACTAAGTGGCAGAGCACTTGCCTCAAATATGCTCTAGAAAAGCCAATCTCCAGATAGAGAAAACAAGTGGTTGCCATCCTGGCACCCAATCTCAACAGATCTTGGAAGCTACGCAGAGTACTCGGATAGGAGGCCACCTGGAATATCAAGTGCCACAGGCTTGGTAAAAGGACCCAGCAGCCCACTCCCAAAACAATCAGTCACTGAAAACCCTACTAATAGTGGAGAAGCACTGACAATAGTGCTGAGCATGGCACAGTGTCAAGTAGTGTTTCATCTGTTGTACATAGGGTTGCTACGAGTCAGACTCCAACTCCACGGCAACTAACAAAGACGGACAAGGGAATGGGGACAGGGTTTCGATAATGGGAAGATGAAAATGGTGGTGATGGTTACAAAATATGAATGTATTTAAGTCACTGAATTGTGCATGCAAAAAACAGTCAAGATGGCAAATTTTATGTTGTGTTTTTTTTAAAGTTCACTGAGCAAAAAATTAAAATATTAAGCTCACTTAAAAAATTTAAAACTAAGACGATCAAGTACACTGTATCATGAAGTTGTTTATAGATGCCATCAAATCAGGTTCAATTCATCACAACTCTATGTACACCAGAATGAAACAGTACCCAACACTGTGCCAGGTACATAATCTATTTATGCTTGAGCTCATTGTTGGAGCCACTGTTTGTTCTCATTTTGAGTCATGCCATATAAGCAAATGGAGGTCCCAGGGGCTCTTACTTCATTCCCATCATTAAGGTCCAGTCTACTTTGAGGAGGCAACTCTTCCTCAGTCATCGTTTGAATGACTTCCAGCCTTCGGGGCTCATTTCGGCACTTTAACAGTGCTTCTATGCTATTTATAGGGTTTTTAATGGCTCATAGTTTTGGGAGTGGGCTGCCAGGTCATTATCCCTAATCTGTCTTAGTGTGGAAGCTTGGCTGAAACCTGCCCACCACGAGTGGCCCTGCTGATATCTGAAATACTTGTGACATAGCTTTTAGCATCACAGCAACACACAAGCCCCTATAGGATGACAAGTTGACAGGCAGGTGGGGGATTACGTAGTATGACTAATTTCTTCAAAGATTACTCCAAAGCACAAAGGAAGTATTTCTGAAAATCACAACATCACTCATACTATCTCCATATAGAAACTCAGTTCTGTGTAAAGAGAACTATTAAAACTAAAATCTATAATGGATTTAGAGAAACATATTCTGATTTTATTTATGTTTGAGACAGGTTATCACTGTATAGCCCAGGCTGGCCTCAAACTCTCAATCCTCTTGCCTCATCCTCTGAATGCTGACATACAACTCAATTTTTAGACACTCCAAACATTTCCTAATACTCTTTCAACAAGGAAACTAAAGACCCAAAACAAGATGTTTTAGGGATATAAAACATTCTTATGAAAGAAAAGTGACCAAAGACAAAGTCACTTAGGAAACTATTATAATTTATTACTCATATCAAAATAATAATAATAATAATAATAATAATAATAATAGGTAGGGATCTGGATAATGACAAATCATAGATATACCATTTACACTGATGTCTGTCTACATGTCTAACTACTGTGTACACAACAGTTTAAAGGAGGCATCATAGCAGATCCGTTTAAAACAATGGCAATTCTGAGCTGGCCATGGTGGCACATGTCTATAATCCCAGCATTTGAGAGCAGGAGGAAGAGAACCCAGTGTTTAAGCTGAGCTACATATCAAGATCATGTCTCAGTTGGGCATGGTGGCGCACACCTGTAATTCCAGAGACTCTGAAGGCAGAGGCAGAAGGATTGCAGGTTTGAGGCAAGAAGCAGCCTGTGTAGTTTAGCAGGACTCTGTCTCAAAATAAAAAGTAAAAACAGGGCAAGGGGTGCACATCACTGGCACACACACTGGCACACTGTGCCATGCCTGGCACTATGTCAGTACTTTTCTGCTATTCATAGGGGTTTCAAGGGGAGATTATTTTGGGAGTGGGTTGCCTGGTCAGGCTCCTAGTACCGCCAAAAAAAAAAAAAAAAAAAAAAAAAAAAAAAAAAAAAAAAAAAAAAAAAAAAAAAAAAAAAAAAAAAAAAAAAAGCGTCTCAAACAAAAAACAAAGGCAATTCTGACCTGTAATGTGATATCTAACAAATTCCTAAATAAAACTGTAAACATTCCCATCCCTACAATGCTTGCCTATAGCTATGTTATTTTAATTAAGCAAGGGCCATTTAAAAGTGACCTTGAATGAATCAGGTTTTCTTACCTGTTCACTAATAACTTGGAATTCTCTCATCTCGTCCTCAGTTAAGGGAGCACATGTTTCATCATTTTCACTGTCTTCCTGCCAGCCCATCTCCTTTAACAATCTAAAAAGAATGGAGTTTAAGTTTAATTCACAGCTTCACCCAAGTAGGACAATTCCATTTATATTATGTATAAGAAAACATGATCTACAGTCCATTTTACTATATCCCCGAGATGCATCAAAAGGGCTTTTGAATTTATCCTATGAATGTCGTTTTGAGGTTCAATAAATAGATCAAGTTAAGTTAAATGAGCAACTACTTAATTTCCTAGTCTTTGGGTCAAAGGCTCTCTAGGCTGGAAACTAGGGAATGCCTAAATAAAATTTCCCAAATTCTTATACTAAAAGTAATATAATATTCCTCCTCCCCTTTGTCTTTAATATCATCACAATCTAACATATTCTTGGCTGCTCATAAGGTTTTCTACTTTGAAAAGAAAGGCTGGGCTAGCTTACCCAAGCCTGCATTTTTAACTTATTCTTCTATTGATTCACCCCTTAGGTGCATGGCAATTATTCTCCTCAAAACATAATTCAATGTGAAAGAGGCATTATGTTCTACAATAACAGAAAAAGGATCTTTTTTTCTGGTACTAGGGGCGTTGCACCCAGGGCCTGGTGCATTCTAGGCAAATGATCTACCACTGAGCCACACCTCTGGCCCCCATTTTTAAATTTTGGGACAGGATCTCATTGAGGTGAACAGGCTGCCCCTGGCCTCGAACTCACAATCCCCCTGCCTCAGTGCCTCCATTCTCCAAGTTGCTGAGACTGTTAGGACTATACCACAGCACCTGGCCAGAAAACAATTTTTAAAAGTTCTCAACTAGGATTTAAATAAGTAAAAATGACTAAATAAATACTGCCATTTTAGCCAAACAGAGCTAAGAAAAGACTACCATGTACCTAACCATTATTCACTAGTTGGGCAAACATGAACACTGTAGCAATAGCTATTACATTTGATCCAAGAACTTCAAAGTTTGTGCCTCTTATAAGGCCACTTTGCTTATAAGGCCGGTCTGCTGGGGGGCTTTCTTCTACTTCTTCTGTACTGGGGAGTTGAAAGCATGCTAGGTAAATGCTCTATCACTGAGCTGTGCTTCCAACACTCCCATGCTAGGCTGCAAAAGGCTGCTTCTTGCTTCAAACTCAACAATTCTCCTGCCTTAGCCTCCTCCCAAGTAGCTAGGATTACATGTGTGCACCACAGTACCCGGCTGTTCTTTTTTTTTTTTTTTTTTTTTTAAGTGTTTTCCTTAAGTATTTCTGTTACTGCTATTTCTACTTACTCATCTTTCAATCTGTGCCTGTCACACACTGGCTGCTTATAGACTTAAGTATCTTTTCTCAAAATGAGTCCCAGAGACCCTAAATAAAATGTAACACACTATCTGTATTTTAAAAATGAAGAATTAAGGTCATATTAGTAAAATAACTTATTACTTCACAGCAAAGGAGGAAACAGAATCTTGGTTTTCTGCCTCCCAAGTTAGTATACTGTACCAAATCCTACTGACCCGGAACCAAAACAACTGCACTAATTATTATTTCTTTCATCCCTATTAGTCAGATCACTTATCTAATGCATGCACTATCTTTATACTTTAACCTAGATGGTTTCCCTGTGGAATGGTTTCTACTCATTTTTGTCATTCAATGCTCCTAATCCAGAGCCTACAAAAACAGACAAAAACCGGCTAGGTCCATACTTTTACTCATTTTACTTTCAAAACTGAATGTTAGCTAAACAGTAACACAAATGAAAATAATTATACCAAATAGTATAATATGTAATATAACAAAAGGCAAGTATTGGACTAAGGGTGTAACTCAGTGGGAAATTGTGTGCTTATATGTGTGAGGCTCTTGGTTCAAACATCAGCACTGAAAAAAAAAAGGGGGGAGGGACGAACATGCACAACTATTACTAACTCTGCAAAACAACATATGCACACTTGATTTCTTTAATATTTTAATTTTAGTCTAACATTTAAACAAAAGAAATATCTTTCATAACTGTATCACTGACACCTGAGGGTTAAATTCAACCTATAATGAATATGTAATACATATATAACTTATAAATTCCAATTAAAATTCACCAAATATATGAAGCCCTCAGGAAAAAACACATTAGTGGGCTCGGGGTGTGCCTCAATGGTAGATTATTTGCCTCATATGTGTGAAGCCTAGGTTCAACCCCCAGCACCACAAAAAAAGTTTTACGACATGACTTTGGAACACTTGTAAACATGTAAATACATATAAGCAGTCAAAAAAAAAAAAAAAAGAAAAAAAGCCCTCAAGCTAAGAACTTAAAGTGGGTTCCATATCGCTAGCACCTAGCACCTTTACTTCCTCCTTTTATTGCCATGGCATCCTTTCTAGCACTGTGTAACATTTCCCTAAAACTAGATTCCTCTACTTGATGGACCCTTGTCAAAGGTTAAATACCACCTGCTACCAAATCTGAAATTTGATCTATAATTTCATTATATGCATAGCTTGTTAAAAAAAGTTCTCACTGCCTTCTCCCTCATTTTCATGTCTACATTAGGTAATGGCATTCCTATGCAGAATTAATTCAATAAACCTAATTTTATAACAAAACAGGTCCCTATGGTCTAGAGGAAAAACTTTTCAAATAAAACTAAAAACCTTTTCAAATAAAACTAGATAAAAAAGAAAACATCCACTATTTTAAATAGACAAAATGATCTGTATGGCCTCCAAAAGAAAGACATGTATATAAGAAATTATCATTCAGGTAACCATCACTGATATCATCTTTTTATGGAGCATGCGTTGGTTTTTTTCCCTCCGAGCTTAATGCATTTAGGATGTTTTCAGCTTGCTTCATTTGGCTTAGTTTCTAAATCCCATTCTTCCCATTTTCTCCTGTTAGTAATCACAAAGAACCAAACTTTGCTAAGATATAGAACTGAAGTCATTCTTCTCTGAGTCTTCATGAATGAAACAAGACACCACCAGCTGGGCACAGCAGTGCATACCTATAATCCCAGTGATTCAGTAGGCAAAGGCAGGAGGATCACTAGTTTGGGAGCAAAGGCAACCTGTGTAACTTAGTGAGACTCTGACTTAAAATTGCAAGTGAAAAAAATGGGTGGGGGTGTAGTTCGGTGGTAAAGCACTTGCAAAGCATGTATGAGGACCTGGGTTCAACGCCCTCGCCCTCATACTGTGTAACAAAATAAAACCAAAACACGAACAACAAAAAGAAACCACCAAAATACTTCCTGCCTTGATATCTGCTCTACAGATCACAAATAAGACAGTTAAAGTACTCAGGGGTTAAAAGAATATTTCCTAAGATGTGTGAGGCTTTTTTTGGCTGCTAAGTATTAAAGGGAAATATGAAGACAATAAAAAGGTACTAGGTAGGCGTTGACTGACCCTCTTATTACAGCATTAATGAGCAGATTATACAGCTAAAAAAATTACCATTTATCTTTATTCTTTTATTGCCTACACTGTATCTCCCTTAAAAGAGAATTCATCTTTTACAATCATTAGATTTATTTGTATACTTTCTTTTCTACATATAGACCATCTTCTTTCCAACTGTCTGATCAGAAGTATTTAAATGATTAGAGTGTTGGCCCATGCATATAATCCCAACACTTAGGAAGCTGAAGGAGGACAGCAAATTCAAGGCCAGCCTGGGCACAAACAAACAGCAAACAAACAAACCCAACCAAAAAAGAAATATTTAAATAATTAGTGAGAATACAAATGAAAACATTTTGGGGTAAGATGTCAATAACTTTATTATTTTTTTGCAATGCAACTGGGGGTGCAGAGGCATGAAACCAAGGCCTTGCACAAGCTTTGCAACCACTGTACCACTAAACCATATTCCCAGCCCCCTTTTTACTTTTTATTTTGAGTCAGAGTCTTACTTAAGTTACATAACCTACCTCTGGCCTTGAACTTGCAATCCTCCTGCCTGTACTTCCCAAGTTGCTGGACTTTAGTGTGCACCACAACGCCCAGTGAATAACTTTTAAATATGCTATCTGCCCAATCAACTTCACTCCTGGTTAATGTATTATCCACACACTTACACAAATATTCAAGGATACAAATATAAGGATGTCCATGCTAGCATGATCTATAAAAATGGAGAACCTAAATCTTGCTCGATAGGGAAATGATTTCACAAATTCTATCAGTACTATACAGAAGTGCCTTCCAGGGGCATGATACAAGCTGGTGCATTAGAATGATATGGGAAAATCCTGGAATTTCTTTTTACATTAGTCTTTATAAAAAGGAGTAACCTCTTACTAGTATTTTTCTATGTGGTTTGACACTACAGCCGTGACAGCCCATAGATAAATTATAATATAACACAGTGGGGCTCTACACCTTGGGAAGGAATAAAATTAATGGTTTCTTATTCATTCATTCACATTAAATGTACAGTAATAAAACACAATTTCTCTGAACAAGTGGATTTACAGATATTACCTGATTAAATTGGCTCTAAATTAACCTAGCTAAATTAACTCATGAAATGGAGGCTCACATTTATCACGAGCCCAATAAATTACTTCAGGCAAAAGCTAAGTCCACAATAGGAAAATTGCAAAATTAGAACAAATGCTTATACTCACATATTCATAGCTTTATCTAAAGGGCAGAATAGGGCATGGAAAAGGACAACAAAAATGATAACAGAGATAAAACAAAGAATAATGTACAATTCAAGCCAGAAAAATAAAGTCACTAAAGGTAGTACCTTTATTAAATTCGTTTCATGGCAAGGAGAAACACAGACTAGAGTGTAAACAACTGACAAGGTGGGGGTCTTGGGGGATATAGCTCAGTGGTAAAATGTGTGTTTAGCATGCATGAGGCCCTGGGTTCAATCTCTAGTACCCAAAACAATTTAGAAATGTGAGACAAAATAGAAATGGAAAATCAAAAAGAATTATTCCTTTAAAATTAGTACAGTTTTAACAAGCAGGTAAAAAAATATTACTACAACTTTTATTTCATTCATTTATAATTTAAGAACACAGTAACAAATTTCAGCACACATCGTTTTTGGTGCTTAGATACAAGCGTGAACAAATCGACAAATTTTCTCTTCTCATGTAGATTATATTCCTAATGAAAATAAAGGCTGAAACTATAAATTCTCCAAAAGTTATTCCATACTAGATATAGCCCAGTTGCCTACTGTTTTAGGATTAAATGAGGTTATGGGAGAAATGGCAAAAAGACAAATAGCTATTGATACATATCACTCTGCAATAAGCCTGATCCTAGAGAATTGGTGGAAAAACAATTCAGTACATACAAAGCAACTGTAGAGTAATACAGGAAAATGTCAACATATAAATTAATCTGTTTCTTTGCTTTAGAAGTTGTAATCCTTCAGGGTTTTTTATCTGTTTTTATTTTTCTAAGAGTCTCAGTGGCTGGCCTTGAACTCCCGAACTAAAGCAATCCTACTTCAGCCCCCAGAGTAGCTGCAAATACAGTTTAGCATCACTACACCCACCTACGGGCTGGAATTTAGCTCAGTTGGTAGAGTGCTGCTGTGCAGTGTCTGAGGTACCAGGTTCGATTTCCAGCACCCCAAAAATGGGAGCAGGACATGGCCATCCACTCCCAAGGCAATCCCAAAACAATCAGCCACTGAAAACCCTATGAGGGTCACTATGAGTCAGATACAACTCAACAGCACCTAACAAGACCCACCTTATCCTTTAGTTATTAAAAAACAATTATAATCTCAGAAGGCATAGGCAGGGGAATCACCGAGTTCAAGGGCAATGTGAGCTACATACTGAGACTGTATCAAAAGACTAGAAGAATTAAGCAGAGTTCCACAAATCCTTTATGCTTTAACGCTGAACCGTGTAGTTTGTTACTTCAGGACCACAGTAAGGATATGTCATGCCTGCAAAATATTTGCTTGTAACTACAAAATCATAAAGAAAATGAAGTCAGCTGGGCGCGGTGGCGCACGCCTGTAATCCCAGCACCTCGGGAGGTCAAGGTGGGAGGATTGCAAGTTCGAGACGAGAGGCAGTCTGCTAACTTAGTGAGACTCTGTCTCAAAAAAAATGGGCTGGGGGCGCTGCTCAGTGGTCCAGCACTTGCAAAGCATGCAGGTGCAAGGCCCTGGGTTCAACCCCTAGTACTGCAAAATAAATAAATAAATAAATAAAAAAGTCTACTCTAGACTCGAATGTGCCTGAATTCTAAGACAAAACCACTTAGAAAGTCACTATGTTAAAAATGTTTAAGATGAGCTGGGCATGGGGGCTCATCTTAATCCCAACACTTGGGAGGCTAAGGGAGACAATGTAAGTTTGAGGCCAGTCTAGGCTACGTAGGGAGTTCCAGGCCAGCTTGAGCTAAATAGCAAGACCTTGTCGCAAACTAAGTTTAAGACTATAATGATGGAAACAAAAATGTGCTTAAGACTTTGCAGAAAAAAAAAAAAATTATATATCGGGACAACTGAAAACCCTTGTAAATGAATTTGTATTCCTATCTCACACCATACAAAAAACTTACAGAATACAAGAAAAAAAATTGATAAACTAGATTTCAATCTAAATTCAAAGGTTTCACCCTTCAAAAGGCACCATTAATTAAATGAAAAGACAACTCAAAGAATGGGAGATATTAATTGCAAATCATATATATAAGACACTTACAGGACGGGTGTCATGGCACATGATTGTAAGCCCAGTGTTCCTATGGCTGAGGCAGGAGGATCAGGAGTTTGAGGCCAGCCTGGGACATGTAGCAAGTTCAAAGCCAGGATAGTATATAGAGCAAGAGTTTACCCTGGCCCCCAAATAGCCACTTATATATAAAAGAACTCTTACAATTTAGTGATAAAAGGAATGCAATTTTAAAATGACCAAAGTAGCACAGCACTGTACCTCATGCCTGTAATCTCAGCTACTCAGGAGGCTGAGACAGGAGGATCATGAGTTCAAGGCCAGAGGCAGGCGTGCAACTTGAGACACTATCTCAAAATAAAAAGTAAAAAGGGGGCTGAGGGTGCAGCTCAGTGGTACAGCACTTGCCCAGCATGTGCGAGGCCTTGGGTTCAACCCACCAGTACAAAACATTCAGTGCAAAACACCAGTACAAAAAAAAAAAAAAAAAAAAGGAGGGCAAAGTATTTGACATATAAATGACCAATAAACAAATGAGATGTTCAATATTGTTAGTCATTAAGGAAATGCACATTAAAAACCACAAAAGGTACCACTTCATACCCACTTGAATGGCTATAATCAAAGACAGATGGTATAAAGTGCTGGTGAGAATATGAAGAAACTGGACCTTCTATTTTGCTGATGAGGATGTAAAATGATACAGTCATTTTGGAAAATAGTTTGGAAGTTTCTAAAAATGTTAAGCATAGAGTTACCTTATGCCCCCAACAATTCAACTCCTAGGTATCTATTCAAGAGAAATAAAAAAAAAAATGTTCACAGAAAAACTTGTACATGAATGTTCATAGCAGCATAATCCACAGTAGTTTAAAAGTAGAAACACCTAATATCCATTAAATGATGAACAAAAAGTGGTACAGCCACACTGTACTATTCAGCAATAAAAAAGGAACAAAGTACTGATATGGGCTGAAACATGAACCTTGAAAGTTATATGCTTACTCAAAGAAACCAGACACGAGAGACCACATATGAGATTCTACTTATATGATATATCCACAAAAGACAAATCTACAGATAGATGATAGATTAGTAGTTACTGAGAAACTACTCATCTGCATTCTTAAAACAGGGGGAAACTTATGATATATAAATTACATGTCAATAAATATGTAAAGAATAAATTAGAGGTTTGAGGTATAGCTCAGTGGTAGAGTGCTTGCCTAGAACATGTGACACCCTGGGTTCAATACCGAGCATCACAAAAATCGATCAATCAGTCACACAAGAGCCCTATAATATCAAATACTGAATACAGAAAATGCCAGAAAAATAAAAATAATACTAACCTGTGTTCTGCCTCCAGTGAACTGGAAAGAACATCAGTTTGTGGGAAGGTTGAAGATCGAATGATCTGCTGGGAAATCACTGAGGCATTGCCATTCTCTTGTGGAATTTCATTTTCATCAAAGTTTCTGTTTATATCTCTTTCTTGGTGAGTACTATTGCTGTTATGCAAATTAAATGATTCATCATCCTAATTTGTAGAGAGTTAAGAAAAAAGAAATTGAGTTCTAAAGACTACAGTTACTAAAAAATCTTTAATAAATCCTGGCTAGATTCTGAATTAGAATAAACAAACATGGCCAGGTATGATCATGTACAGGCCAGGTACATGCCTGTAATCCCAGCACTTAAAGAGTCTGAGGCAAGGAGGATTTCAAGTTTCAAGACCAGCTTGGGCTACAAAGGAAGAGCCTGTCTCAAAAACAACCAACCCCAAAAACCCATAAATGTAATACTTACAATCATTAAATTTAGAAGACATTTTCATAAGAACAGAAAACTAAAATGGGAAGAATACTCAAAAGCTTTCTAGTCCTATTCTGTCTATTTAATAAAAGCAAAACCAAAAGGATAAAGTCAGAAAAGAAAAAAGATATAAAAAGAAATTTTTAAAAAGATATTTTTGCACCTGAGCATGGTGGCAGGCACCTGTAATCTCAGAGGCTGAGAAAAGAACTTGACATCAACCTGGGCTACACAGAAAAACCTTGTCTCAAAAAATATATTTTTGCATAGGAAATGCAAAATATAGGATGAGAAAACCCTCCATTAGAAAGGAAGCCATTATTTACGTCAATGATCAGCTAACCTTCTTTTCAGGGAAATAAAAATTTGGAGTTTATTCTAAGGTCCTAAATATCTACCCAAGTTCTTTAGTGATATGTTAATGTCAAATCAAGTATTACTGTAAAGTCAATTACCTTCTCTGAGCCAGCGTGGCTTTCATCTTCATGTTCCTCTTCTACTCTGTCTCTTTTCAATGCTTTCAAAAATTCACTCTTTTTATCAGTGCGCATTCGTGTCAGTTTGGTTAGACGAGGCTGCTGGTTAAGTTTGTCAACAGGTGAAGAGGAATTTGAGCGATTACACTACAAGGAAATTCAGAAATAGTGGTAAATATGTACCCCCAGGGAATTCATAGCAATATATAGTTTACAACTACCCCAGTTTCCTTTACTTACAAAGTAAACTTCATTTTTTAAGATACATTTCAAAGTCTATTTCTTCATATCACTGTATATTTTTTCCTTTCCATAAAATGATTCAACGAAAGCATTTTCTTACCCAGACATAATGATGGTCTGATAAGACTCAGAACTATGATGCTAAATTAGGACTTTTAAAAATTATTTTATATATGCATCCTAGAATTGTTTAAACTTTAAACATTTCTATAATTTATTAAAAAAACCAGTTTTTCAAACTATGTCCTGGAAGTCGAGTTAACAGTTCCACGATCTATTATATAATTATTTATGAACACAGAATTAATTAAGGTTGGATTTTACTCACAGAAGAACAGGAAAGGAAAATGGAAATTAAGGGGAGTACTTTGTTTCTGATTGACAGTAGATTACAATAAAAAAGTATACTGTCAGACCTCTGTGTAACAGATGTTTTTTACCCCTGGGAATAAACCATAATAAAGTTTAACTGTTGGTATCATTGTTCTTAGGTGTGGTTGAGTCAGGTCTCACTCTTAACGACCCTATGTACAACAGAATGAAACACTCCACAATTCTGTACCAGGCACACAATCTTGTCTATGTTTAAGCTCACTGTTGCAGCCAGTGTGTCAATCTGTCTAGTTGAGGGTTTTTCCTTTTTTTTGTTGACCTGCCACTCTCCTAAACATGATGTCCTCCTCCAGGGACTGGTCTTTCCTGACTACCTTCTTAAAATACAAAAGATGCAGTCTAGCCATCCCTGCTTCCAAGGAGCACTCTAGTTGCACTTCATCTAGGACAGACCTGTTGGTTCTATTGGCCATCCATGGTATATTCAATATCCGTCTGCAACACCATAATCAAAAGCATCAATTCTTCTCTTGTCTCCCTTGTTTAATGTTCAGCTTTCACAACCACTTCAACGTGACACCTTTACTTTTCAACACTTTAAAGAAATCTTTTGCCACAGCTTTTCCCAATGCAATTTGTTTTTTTGATTTCTTAACTGCTGCTTCCACAGGTATTGACTCTAGAACCAAGTAAAGCAAATCTTGGACAATCACAATCTTTTTCTCCATTTATCATGAAGTTGCATACTGACCCAGTTGTTAAGGATTTTTGTTTGTTGATGCTGAGATGCAAGCCATACTGAACCATGTTTCAAATCCTCTTCACTTTCAACAAGCATAGTTGTATCACTACATAACACAGGCTGCTAATGAGTCTTCCTCCAATTATGATGTCATGTTCTTCTTCATAAAGTCCAGCTTCTCAGATTACTTGCTCAGCACAGAGATTGAACAGGTACGATGAAAGGATCCAGCCCCAAGACACACTTTTCCTGACTTTAAATCAGGCAGTGTTTCCTTGTTCTGTTTGAACGACTGCCTCCTGGTCCACGTACAGATTCCTCGTGAGTACACCTGAGTGCTCTGGTATTCCCATTCTTCACAATATTATCCATAATTTATTGTGACCCACACAATCAAGTGCCTTTGCACAGTCAACCAAACAGACATCTTTCTGGTATTCTTTGCTTTTGGGTAATATCCATCTGACATCAGCAATGATGGCCCTAGTTCCATGCCTTCTTGTGAATCTGGCTTGATTTTCTGGCAGCTCCCTGTCTATGTACTGCTGCAGTTGCTTTTGAATGATCTGTAGCACAATTTTGCTTGTGTGTGATTTCAATGATACTGTTTAGATACTGTTAGTTTCCAAAGTTAACTGGATCCCCTTTCTTGGAAACAGGCATGAATATGGATCTCTTCCAGTCAGCTGGCCAGGTATCTCGTTTCCAAATCTCTTGGCATAAACATGTTTGTACCTCCAATGCTGCATCTGTTTGTTGAAATACCTCTATCAGTATTTCATCAATTCCTGGAGCCTCATATTTCGCCAATTCCTTCAAGGCAGCTTCCACTTCATCCTTCTATACCATTTGTGCCTCATCATATGCAACCCTCTTGAAATGGTTGCTCATCCACAAATTTGTTTTCATATCACTGTATATTCCATTTTCTCTGTATAATCTTTCACTATTGCCACTTGAGGCTTGAGTTTTTCTTCAATTCCTTAAGCTTGAGAAAAACAGCATGTTCTTCCCCTTTGGTTTTCTAGCCCCAGCTCTTTGCACATGTCATTAAAGTATTTGTTTTGTCTTCGAGCTGTCGTTTGAAATCTTCTGTTTAGTTCCTTAACTTCATCATGTCTTCCTTTTACTTTAGTTGTTCCACGTTCAAGGGCAAGTTTCAGAGACTCCTTTGTCATGTAATTTGCTCTTTTCTTTTTCTCCTGTCTTTTTAATAAACTTTTGCTTTCCTCATGGATGATGTCTCTGATCTCATGCCACAACTCAGCTGGTCTTCTATCATTCATGGCTAATGCATCAAACCTGTTCTTGAGGTGGTCTCTGAACTCAACTGGGATATACACAAGGTCATACCTTGGCTCTCATACACTGTTCTAATTTTCTGTATGCATATTACAATTAATCTAAGCACAATGAACCAGTTAGAATTGTTGGTCTTTCCCTTATAATTCAAAAACTCTACAACTGAGAACATAAATAAGAAATAGTATATGTGGTCATAATGTTCCAATTTCACGTTTAACAATATAGTCAAGTGTCCGTTGACCATGGACTAGCCAGGAAAATCCCTAGTCTAGGAGTTTCAATAACTTGGTCAAATGAAATAGAAATACCTGAGCTATCAGGTATTTACCTCCATGCACCTTTCCCCCTTCATTCTGTCGTTCTTTATCAGTGTTAACACTAATAAAAATTTCTAAATTATTTTGTTAAAATTATTTTTAGTTAACGGATATAAAGGTTACACTATTATTTTTTCTCTTTAGGATTTTTGGAAATTTTCATTTAAAATTCTAAAAATTATTCCTATAAGTATAAAAATAGTAAATGGAACAAAGTGAAACTGAAGAAACTAAAATATCTTATTTAATGTATTAATTTAATGCATGTATTTATTTTATTCACTATTAAACTATAATGAATTTAGCAGCTAGGCATAGTGGTGCACAGCTGTAGTCCCTACTCATGAGGAAGGAAGATCACTTGAACCCAGAAGCTGTGAGTAGCAGAACAAGTAGTCAGCTTGAGTAGCAGAGAGACTATTTATAAACAAACGAACAACAAAAAATACATGGTGAAAACATGTTACATCCTCAAGGAATTTTTAATGCCATACCTCTTTCACTGAATTTGTTGATGGACTAAAATTCTTGGCAGTTGACTTAAAAGCATTAAAATTGCCAACACCATAAGTAGATTCATGAGAGAAAGAAGTCCCAACTTTATTTTCTTTAGTTTGGCTTTTCCATTGTGTAGGCTAAAGAAGCACAAACATTAATGGTTATCAAAAACAGATTATAGAAAACAGAGAAAAGGTGAACATAATTTGGTGCATGCGCGCGCGCACACACACACGCACACAATATTTTTGTATTGCTTCCATCATTCCTACTTGGTTCATGAGGATCAATAGTATTTTCTATATACATGTGCATGCACTCATGCGTGCGCGCACACACACACACAAAGCAAATGTATCTCAAGTGCATCTAACAAAACAAAAATTGTATAAATGTGAAAGCACACATGGGAACACACATTTTTGTGAAAGATAATTAAAATTTATAGCATGCAATGGGCCAATTCTTTCCACTGACAAGTCAGCACCTACAAACACCCCACATTTCAACATAAAATTTTTAAGTATTTTCCCCCAAAGTAAATAAACTGATACCAACTCAAAATTTGCATTTTTAACAACTGAGAACTTACTTTTGATGGTGGAGCAGCAGGTTTAGGGACTAAGCCTTTATAAACACTTGGACCAGTTCCATTCTTAACTGGCTGTGACTGAAGATTTCCTGCTACTGGGAATCCAGAGAGTTGTAAGTCTTTTGTATTACCTTTCTTAATGACCAGCATCCTTGGAGTTCTAGATTTAGGATTCGGAGGATATTCTGCATAAATAAAGCACAAATAAGAGTTACACACTATTTCAAATTTTAGCATAAAAAAATCCACCAAAAGAATAGTACATTTCAAATCTTGGTTTTATTTTAAACCATAATGAAAGTTGCAGTTGTTTCCTGGGTAAAATAATTAAGCTAAATAAGTTTAAACTATATCCTGGCTTAATAAGACATAAAATTCAAAAATAATCTTATGAAACACAGCAAGAATCAAATAATGTCTAGTAATATAGATGAATTCAGCAAGATATAACTGCAAAAAAATTAAATTCTAATATTTTTCATTAGCTTATTAAAAATTGCTAATTTCATCCTAATGGCTCATAAGAGTTAGAATATAAAATACACTTCTGTTTTCCCCTTACCCGTTTTGAAAAAGGAATCAAATTTTCCAATTCCTTTTCCTTTTCTTTCCACTTATAAATTTATAATCAATAAGCTAGTACCCACAGTCCCTCCTATTTCTAAATATCTATTTAACTACTTAAAATAATAAAGAGAATTCTATTTTCACAATACCAACTCATTCAAATATTTACCAACCACATAACTACATTCAATGTGTCATGTAAGATCAAGGCAACCAACTGAATCTTGTTTTCTGGAAGACAGTACTAGGAATAATTGCTAAATGCAAGCTTTTCAAGACTACTACACTTGCTTAACATATGAAACACTATTCTTAGAGTTGAATCAATATATATATACACAATCAAATACATATTACATATATACATATTCACAATTATTACAGTGATGTAGTTCTGCTCTTACAAAAAATCTGAAAGCAATGGTTTCACTGTTGGAAAATTTAGAAGAATTAGCTTACTCAAAGACAGAAAATCCAGAAAATCTAAATTGAAATTACCTCGCCATATTAAATAACATATTCTATGAATTGATTAGCTGGGTAGAGGCTGTGTTGATACCCTGCCCCAAAACTACACCAAACTTCCTACTTTATCATCTCAACAAAACTATACAAGGACTCGTCAGGCAACTTGGAAGAGCTCTCAGATTCATCTGAAGCTTCAGACTACCCAAAGGACAAAAAGGACAAAGCTATTATGGTGCTTTACCTATTGCCATGCTGACGGATAAAGAATAAGGCCTAACAACAAACTAAAAAGAGGTTCATCTTAACAAAAATTAAATACATGTTCATCTACTAGGGCAAACACTCCAACTTCTTGGTTACCTAAAATGGACCAAAATAAAGAATCTTCAAGTATATGAGAACAGAAAGAAGTTTATCATCAATGGTTAGATTTTTCTGAAGACGCTACATGATGAAGTCAACAAGAACAAAGAATAAAGATCTCAGACAATAATGAAGAACACTAGCAGTACAATAAATGATTTAAGTTTTACCATGATTACTTTTGGTTAACAGATGACAGCATGAACAGTGTGTTTAAAATTTTTTAAAAGGCTATTTAGCTGGGTGTGGCAGCCCACACCTGTAATCCTAGCACCCTGGGACAAGACCACAAGTTGGAAACTAGCCTGGGCTACCCAATGAGACCCCATCTCAAAAAAGGGTTCTTTGAAACCAGGCATCGTGGTACCCATCTATAGTCCCAGCACTTAAAGAAGCTAAGGAAGGAAGGAGCTAGGAGTTTTAGACCAACCTGGGCAACATAGCAAGACCTCATCTCAAAAAAATAAAGGGGACAGAGGGTGTATCGGGGTGTCTTGAGACTCAATATGGGAGAAAATCTTAAACCTGAAACTTAAAAATCTAAATGAAATAAAACCCAGAAATCTGAAAAATAACTCATGCTTGGAAAATACAAAGGGTAATGAGATTGCAAGGCCTCATCTCAGAAGAATCCAAGTGTTGAATTTCAATATGGGTAGTTACTATCAGCATAGTAAAATTAAATAGTTTAAACATGACTGATGAAGACTTCTAGTTCAGTATGTCTTAATAAGCATCTAAGTTTATATTCTTTTGCTTATAGATTCTTACATTAAAGTTACTATAAAGGGGAAGCAAATCAAACAGTACAGGAGTAGGGGCATCAGCAAGAGAATACCAGTAATATTTCTGGAGGGAGATTTAAAGGAAAAAGCTTCAACTTAGAATGGGCTCAAAGAACTTCACAGCTGAAAAGTGATCTAATATGCCCTGTGGAATCTTTGAAATTGGGACTTGAAAATGCCAGATGTGGTACAGGGCAGAAAAGAAATTTTTTCAGGCAAATAAAATCAAATAACTCATCAAGTAAAAATCCTATTCTAAAGAATATGTTTTAGGAAAGAAGATATTGAGTCCACATGGAAGGTTGCAGATACAAGAAGATATATAATTTTTTAAACATATGCAATCATTAAACTAGGAGGCAGAGATGGAGAACAGGCAAACAAGCACATACTATCTTTAAGCCTCAAACAGATTCTGACTAGAAATTTCACCTTTCCTAAAACTGGGTACCTTGGAGCAAGAAATATTCTGGCTGTTTCTTCAATGAGGTCCTCAGTGCAAAGAATGATGGAATGTCCTATAAAGAAGAAAGGTGAAGCCTAAGAAATCAGTCACAGAAGAGTAGGTAGCAAAGTAAGAGATGACACAGGTACCTGAAGGAAGATGACAGGGAATAAGAGGGAAGAGAAGCAGACACGGTGTTGTGTGCTTATTAAGCATTCATACTTAAATATAGCACAGAGGTTAAGGAAAATATACTTTTGTACCTGATTTATCAGAATTTGAATACTAGCTCCAATTAACTCTAACCTTACTAGTTATACAACTTTGCAGAAGTTAATCTTTCATCTATAAAATGGAAGAGTTGTTTCAGTTAGTGCGAAATGTTTTACATTTAAATAATTACTACAAAAATACAGAAAAGACACACATTATCTTCAATATAGTTACAATTCAAACTAAAGATGTCCTTTTTCAACAATTTTAGGATGACACATAAGAGAAAAATAAGAAAAACTATAAAACATGATAAAGAGCAATCTATGTATCCTGTCTAAGTACTCTGAATGAACTACATGAACATGCCCACTGAATAAAAAATGTTCTTAATGGTAATAATTGCCTACAGATAATGGAAGGGACGAAAGCAAAATTTATTTTATATCATTTATATTCATTTTATGTTTTTATTTTGTGCCTATTCATAGATTATCTCCACAAATTTTCCTAGAACAAACTTTACAAATACTTAAAGCCTTTAGATTCAAACATTATGTAATGTCTACTTTGTCAAATAGTAAACTTAATGAAATGACCTCAGGGACAGCCTTCTGTAAATTGCATGTGTATTACCTCAAGCTCATGTAAACCCACACCTCATATTCAAACTTAAGTTCAAGAACTATGAAGGTAAACAGGAATTTTGGATTTTAATATCATTATTTTTCTCCATCCTCACAAATAACTGTAACCTGACAGTAAGTGACTTTATCACTGTCTTGGTACTCGTGTTCTCTCTCCTGTCTATGAATGTAAGAGTTAGTTTTATCACTTAAATACAAAGTCAGTGGTGAAGGGAAACTGGCTTAATTCTTCAGAAGACAAATTAAAATACTGCTACACATAATACAAAGTAAACTGGCACTTAAAAGGCTGAGGCAGGAGGACAGATTTGGAGGCCATCTTGTGCACTGTCTCATAAAAAAAAAAAAAAAAAAAAAAAAGGTAAGATTACCACACGGGTGATTCAGAGCTGACACCTCAATTCTTCAACCTCTTTTCTGTCTCTCACTATATTCTCCATATAGCTACCCACTACCTAAAGTATCTGATTAAGTACTACTGGTCTACGACCTAGAAATTTCACTTTTGCCTTTTAATAAAACTATTAGAATCCCTTTCATTTACTGGATTTGAACAAAATAATCAGCTGACACTAAACACCAGTGATATGATGATAAGTCTTAAAATAGTAGGCAATTTAGCAATATTCTTGTATTATTATTTTTATACTCATCTCACAAATTCACTCAGAAATTAAGAAATTAAGTTATCTGCCCAAAATCTAAACAAATAAGTAAAAGATCTAACATTAGGGCCTGGATCTAGCTGATTCTAAAGCCAGTGCTCTTAACCACTGTGTTATTGGAGAAAATTGAAATTAAGATATTCCTATGCCAGATATTTTCAAAATGTTTACGATCTCAACTAAAAATACTATCTGAATGGTCCAAATAAGCAGCTTACAGCACACTATCAAGTAAAGTCAAAATCACTATTACATTGATGCTACTTAGATTCCTCACTATCTTAAAACAAGAGGTAAATTTAATGTGTAAAAAAAGTATACAACCAAGTGAAAGGTAAATTGTATTTTAATTAAGTTTTCAAATTAATTTGAAGAGGAAGCTTGGTCACAATACAATAATGTCTGTATCAGACTCAAACAATCTATATCAAGTAAATGAAATTCCTACTGTAACACTAATTTTAATATAGACCAACAATGTGTTTAAGACTATTTCTAAGCCAGGCACGGTAGCTCATGCCTGTAATCCCACCAATTCGGGAGGCAGAGACAGGAGAATCTGAAGTTTGAGACCAGAGGCAGTCTGTGTAATTTAACGCAACCCAGTCTCAAAACAAGAAGTTTTTAAAAAAAAAAAAAAAAGATGGGGCAGGGGTTGGGGAGGCTGGGGGTACAGTTCAGTGACACAGAAGTTGCAAAGCATACAAGCACGAGGCCCTGGGCTCAACCCCCAAGTACCACAAAAAACACTTTTCTAAAAAGCAATTCTATGTCACTTTTTTCCTGGGTTTGAATGCTCTTATTTAACACATCTGTTTTGGTTTATAGTATTAGGAGGGTTCTTAATCAAATGAGTTGCATTACTTGTTAAATTTGTATCAGTAATTGGGCAACCTGGGAGGCAGAGACATGAGGACTGCAAGCTGGAGACTAGAGGCAATCTGCATAATTTAGCGAAACCCTGTCTCAAAAAGTGAAAAAAAAAAGGGTGGGGGCTGGGGGTGCAGCTCAATGGGACAGCACTCTCAAAGCATGCAAAGCACAAGGCCCTTGTTTCAACCCCTAGTGGGGGGGAGGGAGAGGAATTGTATCAATAGTAGCTGATATGGAATCCTTCCTTTAATGAAGTCCTCAACATTATTCATATGAAGAACAGGCTTTGCAAATATAAACAATTCCTATGATGAGTAGTATTTTTAACACTGACCAAATAAAACTTATTTGTATCAAATTGTCTATTCACATCCTATTAATTTTCCTTTTTCAACTGTGAATATGTGGTGCATTACCTTTTTCTTACATTAACTGTTTTCATATGAGACATTAAAGGAAAGTGGAGTTACTTCAGCATATAAGCAAAATGACAAATCCACCTAACACTATCAAAGATTATTCCTTTCCTTTAATTCTATTTAATCAAAGTTGCTACAAGAAAAAAGTCCCACTGGTTTTCATCACAATCTATTTCATTTAATGCAATTATGTTGCTCAATCTATATGCTCCTGGCTAGTATCATTAGAATTCTCTAGAAAACCACCCACATTTTTGGTCATTATTTTGCTTTCATTTAGAAGACTAAGAAAATTTAGTCATGAAACTCTATGCTCGTAAGTTGTTGCTGTTAGGTGTCATCGAGTCAGTGTCCAACTTATATCGACCATACATACAACAGGTGAAACACTATTGTTAGTGCTTCTCTGCTATTCATAGGGTTTTCGATGGCTGATTGTTTTTTGGGAGTGGGTTGCTGTGTCCTTCTCCCAAGTCTACAGCACTTGGTGTTCCCAGGAGGTCTCCCATCCAAGTATTAACCAAAATGGATCTTGCTTAGCTTCCAACATTTGACGGGATTGGGCATCACAGTGGCAGGGCTGCAGCCTATGCTCATAAGGAGTATGTCAAATATGAGCAAAAATCAGCAAAGTTAAAATTATTATAGAATACACACAAATACAAATGCTGAATGGAAATAAAACTATGTTAATAAGTTAGTGATTAGTGACTGAATTATTTCATTACTTATCTTAAATATTCAATGTTAAGTAAGCTCTGCCAGTGATACAATGCTGACAAACTGGGTCACTGACATAGAAACAGACAACAGGCCAGGCATGGTGGTACATGCCTGTAATCCCAGTATTTGAGAGACTGAGAAGCTAAGCATTATTACAAGTTCAAGACCAGCCTGGACTACTACATACTAAGTTCCAGGCGCATTGGGGGGGGGGGGGGGGGACCATGCGGAAATCCTGTCTCAAACACAAAACAAAATAAACAACAACAAAACAGACAACAGGACATTTGAAAACTCACAAGTTAATAGTCAAATATATGTTTGCAGCTCAAACTGCATTATTTATTTAAACAAACATCGCTTACTCGCTCTTCCTCAACCCAATAACTGAACACAATCATTTTAAAATTTTCATGAACAGTGAAATATCTTAAATTCATGTTTTAGTCTTAAATTATTAAGAACATGGAGACAGATTATTTAATAACCTTGAATCTTATGAACTAAATAGCTATAATCCTGGTTAAAACAAAACACTACAGAAGTCAGAAGTATAAGCTGTATGAAGGTGTTTCCAATAAAGTCAACTAAACTCTAAGTAGAATTAAATTTAGGTAACTTTATTTTAAATGGCTTAATTATTTTCCCTCAAATTATTTTTTAAATTGGGGTGTTATGTTTAGAATCTGTCCATTTTTGTCTACACAGTCATGCTTTTGGGAACAAGCTGTTTTTTCTTTTATAGTGTTATATTTTCATTGGTAAATTTTTACTTACCTGGTAGGAGGCAGCATTATTTGAAAAGTTCTACTGAAGTCTTCCCTAAAATTCTCTCAGTCTTCCTCAGGAGCATAGCTATTCTAAATGTTACAATGAGGAAAATAATACTTGGGAACCCAGGAGGGAAAGTGAAAGAGGAATAGTGAAGTGTGATACAATGAAAGTTTCATTGTATTCCTATGGGAAGTACTGGGAATTTAACCATTAACCATGCCACAATAACCATTTTCTCTTTCTCTTCTTTTTTAATGCAGACAGTTCTTAGTTTACCTAAATGCATAAAGAATCCCTTCCATTTAAACATCTTTTCAACTAGTACCAAAATCCTTAATAAACTCTGAAACAGTAGAACCAAAATCTTTATATCAATACATTTTAGTCTATTTTCAAAAATCTGTCTTTAAATCATTTCCAAGATTATTAAGTCAACCAAGAATCAGTACCAATACTATCTATAGGCAGTTTTATGACACATGATCACGGACATTCTTGATCTTTTTAATTTACTTTCATTCTAATAAAATCCAAATTATTCCTAATTTCTTAGAGATTCTATTTAACACCTTTCAGGTGATTCTATATTCTTATGCAATCAGCTGTTCCCAGAAAAACTGAATAATAAGGAAACATACCTAAGAGAGGAGCTTGGGAGATTTTTTTGGTTGGGTATGTGTGTGTCTGGGCTTGTAGGCCTGGGGAGAGTGGTAGAAATACTAATTTGCAATACAGAAAAAACAATGCCATTCACATGGTTCTAACAAAAGTGCCTGACCACCCCCACCCCCACCCTCACAAAGCCCTTAAATAAAGAGGGAGATCAAAAGAAAACAAAATAATTCCCACAGAGTTTCACCTCATAAATACAATTAAGACCAGCACAGGAAGTGGCAAAGTTTAAAATAATGCCTTGTTAGGACTAATATACTATCATAAGCCACAATCCTTTTATTTTTAGTAAATGATGGAATTTTCAATAAAAAAATACAAACGAATATGTGTATAAGTTTCAAAGTGGACACAACACTTTGAATTTGGTACCAAATAATTTTTCAGATGTCAAATCTTAAAAATTTTGTTATAAAATTTTCCATTATTTTAAACTTCACTTGAATCTTTTAAAAGCTACCTGATTTGTACTGAGTGCAATTTAATCTTCTGTAAGATACTATTAAGTTCTCAGCAGTGTTATATAAAAGGGAATTATTACCAGAAACTCTCCTTAAGTTCTGAAAATCAAAAAGGCAAATAATTTCAAATACAGACTAGCCATAGGCAAATCTATACAATTATTTTAACGGTTTTATGTATAATTATTTCCATAGGTAAAAAAATTCCATGTCACACTATGATCAAAAGTACTTATCTGTCCTGTTAGCTTAAATTTTCAACCATGAAAAAACTACATATATAATTTTTTATTTTTTTATATTATCAGGCTGCTCTCAAAATTACATGAAGTTATAACCATTTCCCAAGAAAACTCAGTCAAACTGAGTATACTTGTTAACGTGCAGAACAAATATTTCAAATCAAACTCTTCTACTCCAAATCTCCTCTTTAATAATGTTATATTTTTGTAACTTAGTACATCAAAAACTGTTATTGAAAAGATAGTTTTACTCTAGCCTGCTTTATAATTGAAAAAAAAAAAATGGAAATCTACAGATATTAACTTTTGGCACCCCTCAAAAGACCAAAAACCACTTACCCCATACACCTGCAGCTAAAGATTTATTCTGATTTGGTTCTCTCTCATATTCAGGATTTAAAGATGGCTGAAAGATAGTTGGAAAGAAAATATTTAAACATCTCTCATTTGAAAAACAAGTCCTTTCAAAACAGTCAGATAATTACACATTCTGTAACTGAGGAACCTGATATGATCAACTGTTAATTATTAATGACTAACTACTCATAAACCTTACTTTCAGCTTCCTCTGCTAACCATTCCAATGCTTACTATCTATACTCACTGCTAGTCTGAGGGGAAAAAAAAAAAAAAAGTTTTATACTCATCCATAACTAACCCCATAACTATTAGAGGAAAGTTTGAATAAATAAAAAATCAAAAACAAAAATAAAAAGGCTGGGAGATACAGAGCTCACTGGAAGAATGCTAGCCTTGAGTTCAATACCCAGCACTACCAAAAAACAGAACAAAAATAGAGCAGGATGCCTATAAACCCTTGCAGTCTCGGCTATTTGGGAGGCTGTGTGGGTAAAGAATAATGGCTTTAGTTCAGAAGTTCAAGGATAGCTTGGGCAAACGGCAAGCAAAAGAGAATCTCAGTCCCAGATATAATCTCTTTCTTAGCATAAATTCCAGAAGAGAGAAGTTAGACTATTTCCTCATTCTATTAAATTTTAAGTCACTGGACTGCTTTAGTTAACGCATTTGTTCTCAAAGTACATATTTTTATTTCAACAAAGGATGCTCAGGAGTATTAAAAAGAAAAAGAGAAGGCAAGATAGACAATACACTCCATCATATAGGCACAGGAAAGTATTTCCTTAATAGGACTCCAATTGCTCAAGTAATTGCAACAAGAATAGATAAATGGGATTACATGAAATTAAAAAGCTTCTGCACAGCAAAAGAAACAATTAACAGAGTCAAGGAAACCCCCACGGAATGGGAAAAAATTTTCACATTTTATACATCAGATAAAGGTCTAATTACTAGAATTTATAAAGAACTCAAGGAAAAAACTCCCCCAAAAACAAATAACCCAATACACAAATGGGCAAAGGAACTGAGTAGACAGTTCTCAAATGAAGAGGTCCATAAAGCCATGAAACACATGAAAAAATGATCAGTATCCCTAGCCATTAGGGAAATGCAAATTAAAACAACTCTGAGATTTCACCTTACACCAGTAAGAATGGCCAAGATCAATAAAACAAACAACAACAAATGCTGGCGAGGTTGCGGAGAAAAGGGAACACTCTTACATTGTTGGTGGGGCTATAAATTGGTCCAACCACTGTGGAACTCAATATGGATGTATCTTAAAAACCTGAAAATAGATCCACCGTATGACCCAACTATAACACTATTGGGAATTTACCCAAAGGGAGATGTGCCATCATACCACAGACACACCTGCATCTCCATGTTCAATGCTGCACTTTTCACAATAGCAAGGATATGGAATCAACCAAAGTGCCCTTCATCAGAAGAATGGATAAAAAAAACTATGGTACATATACACAATGGAATACCACTCAGTAATCAAGAAAAAATGAAATAAGGCCATTAGCAGCAAAATGGAATTAGAGAAAATTATTTTAAGTAAACGAACACAAGCTCAGAAAGAGAAGCACCACACATTCTCACTCATATGTGGGAGTTGAATCAAAACTATAAGAAGGAAAAATCCCATTCAAAGGTCGGATCAAAATAAAATGAAAAAAAAAAAAAAAAAGCTAAGAATGGTGTCAATATAAATGGTCTAGAAAATGCATGCAATTGTTCTGACAAGATAATAACAAAGTTCACTACAGGAAAAGTTTCTATCTTAAACAGAACTGGAACCCAAGAACATATAGAAAAATATTACCTAGCAAATCACAGAGAAGACTTAGATGGGGAGGGTGGGGGAGGGGAAGCATACAAGAGGGCAAGGGGGAACCTATATGAATAATGTACATCAAAATGTATATATGGAAATGCCGCAATGAAAACCAAGTCAGAATGAATCACATTAAGGTGTACATTAAAAATGTCCAATAATTAATTAATTTTAAAAAAAAAGAATAAAGATAAGCAAACAAGTTGTAAAAAGAACCTACCAATGTCAGAGCCTATGGTAGAATAATTGAATCGTAACAACATTGCTTTGAGGAAGGAATTAGAAGCTGTACATGAAATTTGTTATTGAGAAACTGCACAGAGCAAATGGAGTTTCATGTTATTCATGGATGTTGGGTGAACAGGTGGATTATGAAAACATCTAACTACTTAGTACATGCTGCAACTAGTAAAGCAGGTATATACCCAGTCGGATGGCCATGGACTTTTTCCATGTCTGTATGTGTTATATATACTTTTAAAATTATAATTTTCTTAGAGAACAAAAAAAGAGAGAGAGAGAGAGAGAGAGAGAGAGATAGAGATAGAGATATGAGCACTGACGGATACTTTATAGCATGGGTCCCCAAACCCCTTGGCCAAGGACCAATGTTGCCTGTTAGCAGGCCAGCGGCACAACAGTAGACAGTAGGTGAGTTTGAGAAGATCTTCTGTGCTTATAATGGATTCCCACTAGTGGCCTGAGCTCTGCTTCCAGTCCATGGAAAAATTATCTTCCACGGTAATTTTTGGTCCCTGGTGCCAAAGAGGTTGGGGAGTACTGCACTACAGCTAATCTTGGTACATGTTTACTCTCTAGAATCCTAAACTTCCAGCATTATAGCATGTATTCCTCATATAACCTGGCAACACAAACTGCTTCATTTAAAGATAACTATATACATGTTGAGACTGCAGCTGTAGCCCTGTGGCATCCGATCCCGTCAGATCTCGGAAGCTAAGCAGGGTCAGGCCTGGTTAGTACCTGGATGGGAGACCACCTGGGAACACCAGAAACTGTAGGCTTGGGAGAAGGACCTGGCAACCCCCTCCCAAAAATCAATCTGCCATTGAAAACCCTATGAACAGCAGAGAAGCACTGACAATAGTGTTTCCCCTGTTGTACAGAGGGTCTCTATGAGTCGGATACCGACTCGACGGCACCTATCAACAACAACATATACATGTTGAATAAAATGAATCTAAATATAAATACTTCAATCACCCATAAAACTGAATTTCAGCACCATTACTGTAAAGCCCCAAAAAAGCATACATGTATACATGTATATCAGTAAGATTCATTCCTTTATAGGTAAGAAACAGGGATAGGATTTCATTAACGGCTATACATGCATTTCTTAATTATACTATACCATTAAATAACTACTGGAAATTATATTCCATGTCCACATTCCAGATCTAATATTAAAATAACCAAATATTACCAATCTTGGAAGTGGAGAAGGAGGATGGTAATAATAGCAGCAAATAGTTTTTATTAAGCATTTACTATATGCCATGCACTGTTTTAAGTAATTCACCAGTATTACTCATTTAACCCTCAGCCATGAGACAATCAGCCATCAAAAACCCTATAAATATCAGAGCACTGATAGTGCTGGGGATGGCAGAGTGTCAGGAAGTGTTTTGCTCTGTTGTACACAGGGTTCCTGTGAGTTGGACCCAACCTGATGGCACCTAACAACAACACACTTCAAGAGCCCTATTATTCCTAGTCTTCTTAGGAAAATCCAATTTTATGGTGTCTATCAAGTTGAAGGGCTGGGATTTAGGTCAGTTGGTACAGCACTGCTTTGCACTCTCTGAGGTTCGATTCCCAGCACTGCAGAAATGGGAGAGGGGCATGGAAATCCACTCCCAAGGCAATCCGGAAACAATCAGCCATTGAAAACCCCATGAGGGTTGCTATGAGTCAGACACAACTCTTGGACAGGCACTTAACAACAACAATCAAGTTGAAAAAAACAGACCATTCAAATGGCAAGACATAGATCTATGTTACTTAACAAGAGTGATCTTTTACTTTTCTCTTTCCCTCATCAGCCCCATGACCTGTCAAATTCCCTTACACTCTCCATCTAACCTAGTTCCAGATGGTAACAAAAACTACTTATCTTCATTTACCTCAGCTATCCACCTTTGTTGTTGCTAGATGTAGTCGACTTGGATCCGACTCATAGCGACCCTATGTACGGTTTTCAATGGTTGACTGTTTTAGGATTGCTTCAGGAGTGGGCTGCCAGCTGTGACAGCTATTAGAGTTTCTTCTATCACTATAATCCATTCATGATCTAATTGGAAATTTTTTGGTTTTTGTTTTTTGGTATTGGTTTGGTTTGGCATTTTGAGACAGTCTCACTTTGTAGCCCAACCTGGCCTGGAACTCCCTATGTAGACCAGGCTGTCCTTGGACTCTAGTCCGTCCTCCTGCCTTAGCCTGCCCAGCACTGGGAATACAAATGTACACCACCACACCCAGCTTGGAATAGTTCTTTTAGAAACTAGAACCCTTCGTACTACCTCATCCCTTCTTTCTCTCAGGTTTCTTTATTTTTTGGTGGTGTCGAAGATTAAAGCCAAGTCCTCAGGTGCCAAGCACACACTCTACAACTGAGCTACAGTCCCTAGCCCCTTTCTCAGTCTAACAAAGCTTATCCCTTTCCTTCTCTAGAGATGCTAATCTCTTGACTTCTGTAAGTAGCCACCAAGTCACTTCCTGCCTAAATTCTCTACAAAATATGAATTATTTTTCATTTTATATTCCGAATGCTCCCACTAAAACAGAAACTCTGTAAGAGCAGGGACTCTGCCTGTCATATTCACCTATGTATTCTGTGAGCCAAGAACAGCAACTGACTCCTACAGCCATTCAAATATATAATGACTAGGAATTAACAATATATAAAACGATAAATGTTAATTCTCTCTAACTACAGCAGATAAGACTAAAATTATCAAGAATGAATCATAAGAATAAAATAAATAAGACTGAATATCATTTTTTTCTGCAATTTAAGCAGTGTTTAGAAAAGCCATACTTTGATATTTAGGAATAGGAAAAAATTATGAAAGCTTTGCTTTTTATTACCTCATACTTGCTTTTAGTAGTGGAATTAACATTCTTGATTGCAACAATTGCATCTGACCTAGAATAACAATTAGTTTCCCTGGCCACATAAAATCTTTCAAATAAAGAAACAGCTGTAAAACATGGAGAACTATTTTAGGATTAGCTTAAGAGTCACATATGAATAATCATAGTGTTATTTAAAAGTAACAATCAGGAGCTAGAGATATAGCTCCAATGGTAGATTGATGGCCTACCATGGGAAAGGCACTGGTTCAATCCCCAGCTCCACAACAAATTAATTAAATAAATGTCTGTTAAAGATAAATAAAACTAAAAGCGTCAATCTAAATAAAATGCATTTGTGGTACAAGCCTGTAGTCTAAGCAATTTGGGAAGCTGAGAAAGTAAGATCATGTGAACCCATAAGTTTGAAACTAGCCCGGGCAACACAGCAATCAATCAACACAATGTATTAGCAAAATACTTATTCCAAAAGTCTGATAACTTTTTAAGTATAATATGATGCTCTTACAAAAAAGCCACTAACCCAGTTACAACGTCTAAGGGAAACTGTTCAATTTTCCAGAAGGCATTAAAAATTGACACAAATACACCAAGAGTTTTGAAAAATCATATAATGAGACTCTGGACTGAAGGAAGAAGAGATTAGTGGGGCAGGGGTAAGAGGGTTAAGGAATAATAAAATTGCCTTGTAAAATGTGAGGCTTACCAATTAGACAAATTCCTGTTCAGTGTGATCCTTATATAAAACGAGCTGTACTCACTGAACTGCCAAAGAGTGCCCTGAAACTAAAATGGCACTTGCAGAAGTGTTATTTGTACTAAAATTACAAGAAACTTACAAAATCCTCAGCCTCAAACTGTTTTCGTTCTCTTTTGTCTTCCTTCCTCCCAGTTTCATTGTCAGGTATATTGTTTTCATGTAGTCCTTGGCTTTTTCCAGAATGGAAAATACTGCTACGAGAACGGGAATTTCCACCATGGTATCCCCCTCGATGGTTTATGTTTTCAGTACCATTTCTGCCATGCGTACGCCATCCATTTTTTTCTTTTCTTCCAAAATTACCTGCATTTGTTAACAGCAAAGTAATATAAACTCAAAGATAGTTATAAAGACTGACTAGCAACCAAAACATGCTTAGAAGACTATCATTCCTTAGCAAAATTTACCTCCATTAGAACGTCCAATACCAGAATCAAAGCCATCTGAAGAGTTGTGTCGTCGACGATTCACATCATAACGACTTTCTGTCCATGAAAAATTTTCAGAATGTTTCTCAAAAGTCAGTGAGGACTGAAACAAATTATAAACATATAAATATACTTACAAAAATCTAAACAACTTTCAAAACTAGTAACATACCAACTTAATTTATTTTCAAGAGTTTTAAACGGTTGAGAAAGTATTCGATAACTAGAAACTCTAATGTATACCACAGGAACTTCACTACTGCATTCTTTTCTTATTCCTTATGGAAACAAGCACATCTTTGTGAAAGACTGCAAGAATGACATCTACTTTTCCAAAAAAATTAAATGCAAAATACCATTATAAGAAAAGCAAGTTAAAATATGATACACTTCTCTTATTACAAAGTGTAATATTCTGTATCTCATAAAAAAATGATGTATACATGTTTTCATTCTAGCTCAAGATTTTCCTGTACTTTAGAAAAGAATTATCAAATGAAACCAGGTTTTAGGTTCCCTGTATTTCTAAACTCTTCTCAAAAAGAGAAACAAAACAAAACAAAAGGCTATCAGTCCAGCTTGATCCTACACACCTATAATCCAGCATTCAGAAGGCTAAGACAGGCAGATCATGAGTTCAAGGCCAGCTTGGGACACACAGTGAGATTCTGTCTCAAAAAAAAACCATAAAACTATCAAAAAAATGTGTACTAACTATTTCAAAATATTAAGAAACATATGTAAGTACTAGCTGTTTATAATGACCACTAAATTCCCAAATTAATCATTAATCTAATAAAATCACTATTAAAACTCCAAAAAATTTCAAAATTTTTTGACTTTAATATATGGATTCAGATCATCAGGAATGAAAAATGTAAGTTGTTCATGGTGATGTTAGGTGCCGTCGAATCGAGTCCGACTCATAGCGACCCTATGTACAGCAGATGGAAACACTTGCCGATTCTGTGCCAGGCAAACCATCTTATTTATGTTTAAGCCCATTGATACAGACACTGTGTCAATCCATCTGGTGGAGGGTTTTCCTCTTTTGCGTTGACCTGCCACTCTTCCAAATATGATGTCCTTCTCCAGGGATTGTTCTCTCCTGACTACATGTCCGAAGTATGTAAGACGCAGTCTGGCCATTTTTGCTTCCAAGGAGCACTCTGGTTGTACTTCTTCTAGGACAGATGTGTTGGTTCTTTT